>RDPX01000039.1:2450397-2496191 GCA_003991215.1 Morbakka virulenta
ATATATATATATATATATTTGCTCCAATTCTTACGATGAAAGAGCACAACATTTCCATCGAGCCGATCTTGACCTGGGGTACAAAGGACTTTATTAAGAATTTTTGTTGTGTGGAGGAAGAAAAAGACAAGTATTTAGTACGTGATGCAACCATAGACATTTGCAGCTAGATTGGTCTTTGTACTAAATCACAAGAGATTTAAAAGCTTTCTTCACTTTTGAAGTCTTTCAAGTCCACGATTAACCTGAAAAAACAAGCTCTCATTTTTCAAAGACAAACAGAATATGACTCCTCCGGGGGTTATCCACCCTTCTCCAACATCTTTATTCTCGCTGACTGTATTGTTTAAAAACAGCCAAGAAATTCCTCAGAGTCTCAATTCCTTCAGAAAGGCACCTTCCGCGCTCAGGAACTGTGAAAAAAGGACAATAAAACTAATGATTCAGTATGTGACTTAATGTTTAATGTTTTCATTCTGTTTAATGTCTAAAGGACAAATATCACCAGAAATTAAAGTTGACATAATTTTAGTCTTTTTGGAAAAAGAAATTAACACTTAATGGTAGTTATAGTTAATATTTTCAAATGATTTTCTTTAACGAAGTGGCTTTCCATGCCACTGGCAAAACAGAAAATAAACGGCCTCAAAAAGAATCCCGTAAAAGCTGTTCTCGTAAATATTTTTGCATAATTATGTTTTAGAAATCTGTCTTATAAAACTTTTTAATTTCCCACACTTTTGCCAGGATTATTCATAAAAATAGGACTAAAATATTTTCCTTCATTGAAGAAGGAAATTCATTTCATGTATCAGTGAAACATATACAGGAAAATACTGCTATTGAATCAGTTTCATTTTTGTCGACAGCTTCTTAGCCGTCACTTGATGGGCAACACAACAGAATAGAAAAATAAACCGATTTTCATCAAGGTATTTAATTCAGTTCGCTTTTTCAAGCTAAGAGGTGCGCTACGTGCTTCTCAATATTCTATTTATTGTCTTGACAAATGCGTTAAGCTCCACGTTGTAACGAATTTCATCCGGCTTCGAATGATAAATTCGAAACTCATGTCGAATTCAGTATTAAAAAGTTGTCTTCGTAATGAACAAGCTTGACAATTTGTATCCAGTTACCAGTGTTAGGGATTTCCACGCAATCGCGTACTTAGTTCCATTGCCTTGTTAATACTATAGCATAGAATATTCCTTATTGTTGGTTTTTGAAATCACAAGATATTTATTACATTTATTGCTGCGTGTCAATTCCCCAATGTGTATGAGATGAACCATTTGTGACAACGTGAAGGAATTTCGCTTACCTTTTGTATTTTCTCTGTGAAGACGTGGAGAGTTGAAAATTGACCATGTGGTGCAAATAGTTCAATCTCTTAATGTAGCAGTGACTGTGATTTATTTCCATGCATGGACCAAATGTAAAATGACGCAAGTGACTTTTTAAAATAATTTCCACGCTACATGCACGCGAAGAATACAGAGTGAAAATATATCAGTGTGCAAATATATCATGGATCGTCTCAAGAATACACTCTCCCTCTTTTTTGAAGTAATTATTTGGATTCACCGTCAGAACTTCCGAACTGGAGGAGAAATAAGAAACTTCTCAACAATCAGCAGAGTCTACTCTCCTGTGGGGTCAAAATTGTCTTTCTCGATTTAATATGATCAAGTTATATAGATATAACAGCACGACTGTCTCAGGATGGAAAAAGCGCAATTTTGGAACACAAAACAGAAATTTTAACAAACAAGACGACGACCATCATTATGAGTTGAGTTTTAAATACCCACAATGGATTGTGAAAAAAACTGAGACACACATTTTGCCCTGAGAGTGAGATAGTATGTTATATGTGAAATTTGATGTCCTGATTTCGATTCTAGAATTTCTTTTGCTTTATCCCGTATAATGTTGCAGCTATTGGCAAAAAACGTCAAGCATGTTTACAACAATTCGGATGTAAATGTTTATTTGTTTGTTGTACTAAAATGTGGCAAATAAGACATTTGTCGAGAATACCCAATTCTCTCTGATTCTTTAGTACGAGTGAGCGAGAGATATTTTAAAGCAAGACTCCGATTGATTTCATAAGTAACTATACTTAAAACTAGAAATACATTGCCAGATCCAATTTACATTGAGAACGCTTAAAAAGTTAAAAAAGCTGCTTATAATTATACTTCTCTAAAAGGAAATACAAATTTATCCACCAATCAACGATACAGAATTCAATACATAAATATAATATTGTCCAATCATAGTTGAGCATTTCCATTACGAATAAAGGTAGTGGTGCCTCGGATTAATACTTCAATACCTTCAGCTATTTCCTGGTCTAGCTTTCGCAAGGAGACCTTGATGTTATCTGAAGGAAATAGCACTTAGCAAAATTTGCTTCCGAACTGCGCGCGCACTGGGAATGCTGAAAAACCCAACAACATTTATTTCAAGTATATTAATCTCATCACTTGTTACTAAATAGCAGTGTCATTGAACCTTTTATTATTTCCTAATACAAAAATCATGAAAACTTGGCTTTACAATATTAAATTCTTTTTGTTCATTCCGATTCTACACAACGTCACTATTTTTGTTTGTACTGTGTATCAATGATGTTTAATAAATTGGCTGGTAATTGAAATTGATCATTTTATTTCTGAACAGACCTGTCAGACGTGTAAATCTTTTAAAAAACTGAAATGGTGATGCATCCGGTTCTTCTATTTAAAGCCAAAACTCTTTCCCAGTAACAACGCATTAGGGCAACTGTTGCTAAATGTAGCTGACAAAATAAAAACAGCACATAACTGTTATTTAGTTTGTAAACTTGAAGATCAAGATAAAAAATGGGCTCTGCGTGTGTGCTGTGCAACATGCTACGCCGGACATACAAACCTAGACAAAAGGAAATCAAGACCTTTTGCTGTGGTCGGGATATGGTGTTCAAGTCTTTTACTCCAGTCGACATTCTTTTATGCAGATTCTCCTGGATCTAATTCTAAAACAAGTCAAACGTTGTTTATCTTAAGTGCAAATCGGCATTGAAGCTTGTTCCACATGATGGTGAAAGCCCTGCTTCTTTTCCCCTTGCAGATAACAGCACGTGTGACATCATTTCTGATTGGAAAACTTCAGAGATCAGTCTGCGTTTTGATTGTATGTAAAAGCCTAATTTTTGTTGTTGTTCTTTTAACGTCATTTCCCCCCAGTCAGACGGTGCCCTTCATAGGGACTTGGATTTGGCAGATGCCCTTCCTGACGCCAACCAATGGCCTTTTCTTTTGTGAAGTTCCAAAGTAGCCCGCTCAGGGAATCGAACCCGGAATTCTTGGTTACGGTGCAGTTGCACTAACCATTACGCCACTGCTCCTAATGTGGATGCTAAATCGTATTTAACATATCAAGAGGAAATTAATGAGTTTTTTAGGGGTATGGATCTTACAAAGGAAAAAGCCTTGCTGTTGGGGATCGAGATTACAATAATGATACTTACTCGAGAATGGCCAATTAAAATAGCCTTGGATTTAATTCCTTTTCTCAATCGACAAAAATCTGCGTTCTGTTTTGCCATATTTCAGTACTACTGGGTAGCGGTAACAAAATCTTTCTCTTCCTGTAGCATTAAACCTGCAAGTGATATGACGACTCTTCACGCTTAACTTGACAAATATTGTAAATAATCTGAAATACTCAAGATTTGAGTGGTTTCTCAAGACTGATTTTGCAAGTGGTGTACGCAAAACATGTTCTTCCTATCCCTTTGGATCAGTCATGCCAACGGGTGACCTGAAAAGTATGTATTCAATGTTGGCCGATACACTGCTCGGCAATTGCCACTAGCAGATCCGAAGACCAAAATCTCCATGAAAATTCCCTCGACCTGCCTCGATTCTCTTGCAATACTCCCGAATTAAATGTTGCATGTGCAATCCGGCCCGACCTACCAAAAAACCATGACCACACGACCCCCTTCCAATTTTATCGCATTAATACAAAAAAATTTTTGTTTTCCATGTATGAACCTTGTCCTTTGATGACTATCGACTTACTTGTTTTCAATAATCCACCCTTTATTCGGGTCGCGTAGCAAGTAGTATGTATTTGGGTTTCAAATTCCATTCAACATTTCACACGGCCATTTTTTACCTCGGCAACTCTTTGCCAATGAAGGTACATACCTCCTCCACCCGTCGAAGAAAATGTTGCATTAATCCAAGGATCGTTGCCGATTTGTTTCGTGCTTCCTCAATATCGTAGATCAACTGTCATGGGGTCATAACATCGTCTTATTTTCTGCAAGTTAACCTCATTTGTGTTAATCATTCTGCAACCAGCATTTTTAACTTCAATTGCAGGCTGTGCAAAACCCCAATGGGGACTCGTAAGCACTGCAACACCGATATTGGTTACCATTCGTATTGACGGCTCCTGGGCAATACTGAATACTTGCATCGGGTTTACTTAATGTTTATTTTACATACCACTTTGATTGTTAATAAAGACGTAAAAAAAAGCACAGCAGAGATTCTCCGTGGATTAACTCCACTTAATGGTGTGACCATATGACGTCATCCAAAGGCTTTGGCAACAAACTCGGATTTCTTTTGCGAATTATCGTTCTTCTCGCTGCACCACGCAAAATACGTTACTGCAACCGGAAACCTTTACAGCCCAAAAAAACAAACGAGCTGACGCATACACACAAAAATAAGAGGTAAACAAAACGCAAATAAGATAAACAAAACGCAAATAAGATAAACAAAACGCAAATAAGATAAACAAAACGCAAATAAGATAAACAAAACACAAAAAAACACAACATTTCGTACATCATTTCTTATGGATTTAATTTTTCATTTTTTAAAAATATTTTTTTCAATTCTAACAAATTGAAGATACCAACTTTTTGACAACCATATAAAATTTGTTCTGGGGTAAAGAATGATTCCATTCAATTGGAAATTATTATTACAGAAACTTTCACGAAAAACTAGCACATTTATTTGCAATACAAAATAACTAATGCTACTTCCAGTGAAATGGCAACTGAAAAAATACAAGTGATTTCTAAAACCACTCCGATGAAACGAAAATCATAAACAACTTGTTAAGATGCTAAATAACATACTTTAGTGAATATCCTTGCAAGCAACGCCCAACATGCAATTTTCAGTTCAAATTATTTATCAATAAAACTCGAGACAACTTTGGTGGAGCAGTATGTTTGGTTTAGTTTATACTACTCTACTGAATTCGATGACCAGCAGTCTAACCGACGGTGACGCACCATGGCCCATTTGCGCAACAAGCAACTAAAACAAGCGAATGTAGGCTTGGTAGGTAAAACCATATCATATTCCATGGAAAGCTCACTCAACTGCCAATGTAATGCAGCTTAGTGAGATTTGCATTGGCTATTTTTCATTTTACTGAAATTATATCATCTTTGCAAAACTGTCAACAAAAATATCTGGTATCAGTCCTCAGCATGGATATTTCTGGTAGGCAAGTGCTGACAGAAAGATCACTTTTTGTGGCCTCGGTGAAATATCAAATGGATCATCAATACCATCGAATTGTTTGTTGCACAACCCACAAATACACGCTCTTTTTCCTCGTAAACCAAACCACTATATAAACGTGTACCGCTTAATACTGCTTTTCTCCCATTACTAATTAAACTTCGTTAATGAGCTGCAAATGTCCTTTTTTAGGATAAGGGGCCCTTAGTAATGGCAGGAATCATTCAACTTATAAGCCCAGTGTCCTTAATGTTTGTTCTTTGTGTTTCACAAATATTCCCTCATTAGATTTAAAAGGAAAATTGTTATTTTGCTCTGCAGAATGTGTCATTGTTCCCCTTTTAAGGCCCTTCAGTTCAATCAGAAACAAAAAGCTTTATATTCTACTATATTTAACTACGTTTTACTCATCAAAAATTCCGCCATTTTTCCATTCCAAATAGAATCTAGTAAATAGTATGCCTTTTAGAAGGGCGTTATATATCACCAACCGGGGCATATTCCAGTTCAAACGATATCTGATCATTGTGCTAAATCACACGATGTCCAAACTTGTTTACTACCCCACCAAAACATGTCTGTTTTACTTTGACTGCACATCGTCTTATTCTTCAAAAAACAAACGTTTGCCTGCAAATGTTCTTTCACAGCCATTTACCAAATATGAAAACGTATTTAACGTACTTTGAGAGAAAAAAAATACTGCAATCTAATCAAAACTCAATTCAAAAAAATCCAGTCCATCCAACGTTTAAATTCACACGTTTGATCCAACTCTTAACCAAAAAAAGAAAAATCTTAAGTATCTTTATATATTCAACAGTCTCTTCAACATCGAGGTTAATCCTCAAAGGACCTGTGGCTGAAACAAGATCTAATTAAAACAAACGATGCGAAAATTTCAGACTGCTTGCCAGTGTTATGACAAGACGTGTTTTTCACATTCTTTTATCTTATTGTAAGTGAAAGAGTTCTCTCTTTTTTTTTCGTACCGAGGTAAATTGACCGACCAACTCTAACGTGGCCACTACCAATGTTTTCCTCGAGAAATAAAATTTGATAACTTCAAGACCAGCTGCCAGCCACAGGGACGAAAAAGACCAGATACCTAATGATACCAGTGTCCCTTACACGTTAAATATTCTCTCAATATGGCTATCACAAATTAATAATATATTTTATCGTGTACACATAAAAATACAGACCTAATGCCATGCATCTGTTTTATTCATAATCTTTCTCTCCCCTCTCTCCCACAATCCCCAACCCCCCTCTTTTAGTGTTGTCAACTCTGACAACACTGGGGATCAATCATTAGTAAATTCCGGGTTGAAAAGTACGTCACGGATTACATGGTGTCGGTGAAATGCTAAAAATTAAGAAAACCCGTATATCAAATATAACTTTGTGGATTTTGATTTAACTTTGAAATAAATAAATAAACAAATGATTTGATCACCCCCACCCCACCCTCGTTGTGACGTAAAACTTTCAATCATTGTAAAAGCATGTTCAGAGAAATCAAAAATGTTATCCTTATATGATATACCTACTTCTAGAAAATCATACAAAAATCACTCTTGGATTTCTGCGGATTCATGAGACAAGACTACTTCCCTTCCATGAATATAACCATTTCGCAATATAAACAAATTTCATAAGTATACAAGAGGGAAGATTTTGGCAGAGAAAGAGAGTTCGGAAAAACTAATACCAATGATTAAGTTGAAATACGCAACTTCGGCAGATGGTTAACATGGAACAATTTACGACGCTTTAAGACGTTTTGGTCAGTTATTCTACATAGAAATCTTATTGAAGTATATTACACTGGATGTAACCGACACACCATTATCTTATCCGTTGAAAATCAAGGACCAATGTTTTTTAAAGTTAAATACTCTACGGTTTTTGATAAGCAGCAGTATTTTTATAAGTTCATGTCCATATAGAATTAACCTTAAAACACTGCTTCACTTTACACGTGATGTAGGAAGTATTTTAGGCTGGTGGAAATTTACGCCCAATAATAAAACGATGTTTTTAATCGTGCACTTGAGGCAGTGAACCTAATCTCAGAAATGAAACTAAGTAACTCTAGTATGCAAAAGCAGATTTTATTCCTCAGGGTAAACTTTATTTGATTTTGCGAGCTTCATACTCGTCACCTACTCTTTCCCTGACAAAAATATTGGCTTTTCCCTTTCAAACTGACCATAGCGAACTTAGGTTGAGGGGCTCGAACACGGAACCTAACAAATTATGCAAAGTAATTACAGAATGGTGGGGGGTACATGAACCAGACACCTGCCTAGGATTATCTACCACATACCCAGCGGTGATCAATGGCAGAAAAACAATTTCAGGTGACGATTTCAAACATCTTCAAACATCTTCGAAGTGCCTAACACTACAGATAAAAAAAATGTCTAATAACAATAACAAGGGCAGACTTCGTGAATAACGAATAAAAATGTCTTTAACGGGATTTTACAGAGCCCTATTCCACATCTTTTCCAAAGGTGCTGCAAAAGCAGATGATCCTAACGCAAACTAACTTCTCGAGGTTAACCTACCGATACGGTGAAAGAGACAATAAAGCCAGTCCTATTACAACGTGCCAAATCGAAAAACTACCTCACATCAGGACCTCTATTTACTAATGGGGACATTGGAAGTATGTGGGCGAGTATCTTACAACAGAGTCTCGCGTTTGGTTGGTCAATCCGGCGTTCTGACACAAACACAAAGCTTTGTAAGCTACGAACGTAATCTTCCAGCACGACGAGATGAGCTAGGTAGATAGGCATTATCAAGTACATTTAAAGGATATAACAACAGATAAGTGTGGTGGTACGCCAAAACAGCAAAGCGTATGGCTGTGGCCCCAACTATGCAGCCCAGACCTCTGTTCCAATGCCTTAAAACAAGCCATAACGCAAAGCTACGACGCTAAAGTGTGGCAAAGATACATGTACCTCCAGATATACTGCTAACGATAAACATTATACAGGGCACTGCACACGACATCAGTCGTAACTGTAAACCTAATGAAAGAAACACCACCCCAAAATATTATGGAAGAAGTGTGAAAATCTCAGTACATTCTAAAAAAACAGTTCTGTTCCAGTACATTCCCCAGTACATCCAATTACATTTCAATACCCGCAGAAATCCTGCAGTAGCTGTTTCTGGTAATCACGACATATGCTGTATAAAGGTTTTGATAATGCAATCCATTTACCTGACTTGGCTAATCGGGTGCATTACGGTAAACAGCGACCTTCAAGCAACTGTCCGCTAACACCAACAAAACTACTTTTATCCACCGAATAAAACAAATGCATTTAACACTTGAAAAAGAACCAATCAAGTAAACTAATAAAACTACACTGTACATCAAACCATCCATCGCTTGAAACAAACACAAATGAACTGCGGTCCCAATGCTCCATTGGTATCACGCTCAGGAGTCTTAAGTTGTTTTTCCTTTCTTCATTTGACGCTACAGCCACATCAGTCTTGCCCTAAAACAGGCTCCTGAAAAGCTACTAAACCAAGTGGCTATCTTTCAAACCGATAAAAATAATCGTAATAAAAATATTTCTACCATACTGAAAACCTCTTTTTGCTTTCTTTCATACATTTATGCAGGCGATAATTAAACATTAACTTCACCTTGGACATCACTGTGAATGTCATCTGTAATTTTCCAACATTATCTTGAACTGAATGCCATATTCAAATGTTCTTTCCCTTCTCTATATTCATATCGCTGAAGGACCGTGCTCAAAATTATTTCCTTTGCTGAAAACGTCCTTTGCCATCTATTGTTGACCAGTGAATTTCCAACCTTTTTAACCTCTGGGTTTCCAAAACGTTTATCTGACTTTACAGCACCTGCAACATTAGAGTCCTCTATTAGTTACCCACAATAAATTCCCTTTAAAAAAAAGTTGATAAAGAAATAGCATTGAAATCAAAGCATGCAGATTTCAAAAACAATCTTATCTAAGTAAATATTTTCACTGGCATTATTACTTTAGATACATAAATACTCTACACGAAGAGCATAATCTTACATTTTCAATAGTGAAAGGGAATTAACAATCCTCCTGTCCAAGTGAGTTTTAAAGTCGGTTGTCAATAGGAAGCGAGGGGAAAAGAACCCTTACCGAGAGATTAAATTGAACCGCCTTCGCGAAGTGCTGGAATTGGAATTGGTTTGGAACAGGAATAGGAATAGCAATAGGAATAGGAATAGCAATAGGAAAAGGAAATGGAAAAGGAAAAGGAAATGGAAAAGGAAAAGGACTAGGAAAAGGAAGAGAAAGACAAAGAGAATAAGTAACAGGAACAGGAACAGGAATAAGAATAGGAATAGGAAGAAGAACAAGAAAGAACAAGAACACGAAAGAACAAGAACACGAAAGAACAAGAACACGAATGAACAAGAACACGAAAGAACAAGAACACGAATGAACAAGAACAAGAAAGAACAAGAACACGAATGAACAAGAACACGAAAGAACAAGAACAAACCAGAAATCCCATAAACTAAAATGTAGTGCATGGTCTCGTGCAATTCGCTGTTGATACTTACCAAGGAATTTCTTTTGTCGCCATAAATCAACTTATTTCTTGTGATGAAGAACACTTGATCAGTCAAGACTTACAGCCCCCATTGTAGAATAAAAATTGTGAAACTACCAAAACCTTTTTCCTACCCAAATAGCTTTAAAACGTCAGTCATTAGTGGTGGTCAACGTAGTCAATAAGACAAATATCGGGCGAATTTGCTAAATTATTGGCAAATAAATAAGAAATCAAAATAAAGATGGTTTGACTTATACTGTTAGCAAAAGCAACCAATCCTGAGAGGAAATAAAAGAACATATGTCAAGTGACAATATATACCAGGACACACACTGATTAACTCTACGAATATGCTTTAAACTAAAAGTACTATCAGAATACATACTTGGGTTTAACAAGGTCTCCCTTGCAACTTTGGATGATATCATCACTTTCTACACTATTTTTCTGATAAACAGAATCCCAGTCATCAGACGCATCATCTGGAATCGAGTCCTCTATATCGTCTTCGTCCACTTCATGTCCTTCTTCCAAGTTGGCCAGACTATCTGCAGTCAGGGTTAATCGATTGTAATGGCGTTTTCGCTTTGGTCTTAAAATAAGATCTGGGAAAATCAAAGTAACATGTTAAATAGGGGTAATTGTATGCGAAAAGTACCAAATAAANCCTGAGAGGAAATAAAAGAACATATGTCAAGTGACAATATATACCAGGACAAACACTGATTAACTCTACGAATATGCTTTAAACTAAAAGTACTATCAGAATACATACTTGGGTTTAACAAGGTCTCCCTTGCAACTTTGGATGATATCATCACTTTCTACACTATTTTTCTGATAAACAGAATCCCAGTCATCAGACGCATCATCTGGAATCGAGTCCTCTATATCGTCTTCGTCCACTTCATGTCCTTCTTCCAAGTTGGCCAGACTATCTGCAGTCAGGGTTAATCGATTGTAATGGCCTTTTCGCTTTGGTCTTAAAATAAGATCTGGGAAAATCAAAGTAACATGTTAAATAGGGGTAATTGTATGCGAAAAGTACCAAATAAAAAAATTAATAAAAAGCCCCAACTCGATAAATATAACAATAATTATAATTCAAAATCTATCTTAATAATGTCTGTTCTTCTAAACAAATGCACACACTGTTAGACCCAAGACAACGTCCCCATCAAGTGGAATTATATTGATTACACCAATTTCTATTAGGGAGGCAACCAAGCAAATTCCACAATTCCAGTACATCCCAGTATATTTTTCAAGTAAATTCAAGTAAATTACAATACATTTACCCATTTCATATAAACAAAATTCACACTAGTTTTAACTGTGACCTCCCTCTACTCATTTTATCTACCCCTCTCGTCTCGGACCACCAAGGGTAGAAACTAGTACCGATGCTGCTGGCAACAAGGTCTTGGTACTTTTATCAAACTAAAGGAAGAAATATCACCCAAAAAAATGTACGGAAGCATTTTGAAAATCACAGTATATTTACTTGAACAATCTAAAAACGAGCTTGCTTTTTTTTAGTTTCGACCTCATTTCCCCCCAGTAACTGGGGCTCAGACGGTGCCCTTCAGAGGAACTTTGTTTTGGTAGTGAGGGATTTCTTGGACGGATGCCCTTCCTGACGCCAACCAATGGCTTTTTTCTTTTGAAAAGTTCCAAATTCTACTCGCCCGCTCGAGGAATCGAACCCGGAATATCTTGGTTATGGTGCAACTGCAGTAACCATTAAGCCACGGCTTAATGGTTACTGAAAAAAAACACACAGCTCCAGTACCCTCAAGTACCAGATGCCAACCCTGACCCATGTTTAATGTAACCATAATACGCCCTTTTTTTGCAGCATCATATCAACTGTCATAGCTTTGCTTAAGCAAAACCTCTTATAAATCCTGCCATGGTCATGCCAACCCCTTAGATACACCGGCTGATGAAAGATAGGGAAAAACATGCAAAAATCCGTCGTTCTCTTTTTCCTTCTTTTTTAAACTGATGCTGTTCGTGTATATCTTTGCAGTGAACAGTAAAAAAATAGCTGCTGTTCGTAATTATTTGCACAAACGCAAATCCGGTACCCACATGAAACCACACAGAACACTATGCCGAAAACAGAAGACACACTTTTACGGTAACAGGACCAGAAGAAGGACGACTTCATACTTTTACTGTCGTATCAGTGGTTTATTGGGTACGCTAGATATATATTTTTCACACAAGCTGATTTTGTTTGCACGAAATATTCGTGTACGTTTCTTCTCAATCGTCTCCTTAAATTAGTCTGAACGTCTTTCATGCTAAAAACATGTGTTATAATCTAGATCAGCCACAGACATGAACAGTTAACATGTTTTCTTCAAATTTGTTCTGTTATCCGGTTACGTGCATCAAAGTTTCTTCATGTAATACCACAAAAAATATTTTAAAAATGGTGGTCATACCAATATGGCCAATATATATATTGACATAATAAAACGCAAGTAAGGCCCGGTGAACAAGTCACAACTAGAATGAATGTGACACTCTGCAACTACTGTCCTGTTGTTGGGCTTATATTGTTACGTCTCTTAATTTCCTTTCTTTGTTTACATTTCTTCAGACACGTTGTAACCACACCTTCCAAGCTCTTCTTTATCAACTACTATCTTGTGCCAAAAGGCAAATCTTTATGGTAGTTATTTTCATCGCTACTTTCTGTCGACAATAATGACGGACGCGACTGCACAAGATACAGCCCAGTAACCCATCGTATGCATTACGTAAGCACCAATAAAAAATCATCTGCGGAACGTATAGATATGTACCGTAAAAAACAATCGTATCCACAGCATATGTGCAAAAAAAGCAAATCTATGCACCATAAAAACAATGGTATGTTTGTCTACATCACAAATAAAATTTTATGTCAAACTTTATCACAAAAAAACCTAATGCTATGCACAACGCATGCACAATTAAAAAATCGTATTCTTAACATATGTACCATAAAAACAATTGTATGCAAAATGTATGCACAATAAAAACCATAATCTTATGCACAACCTAATCACCATAAAACCATAATCTTGCGCACAACGTAAGCACCATAAAAATCTTATGATCAACTTATGCATCATAACAGATCAAATTCATCCGAAGGCTTTGTTATTTATATTTTTTGCTTATTGTATTTTACGACTGCAAATAAAGTAACTCACGAACAAACATACCGACTGCTGAAATAATCCTTTGATGCCTTCGACGAAGCCCATGAAGTATTGGGCATGGCTGGTTTCCGTTCAAAGGCACATTGCCAATAATGACTGGTAAACGTACTTTGAGATTGTATCCAAAAGGTACAACTAGCTGTACTTCAACAACGTATGAAAGGCGAAGTACTTTACACGATAAGATTGACGCTGCAGTTCTTGGGCAAATTAAGGAAAAGGTTTCCCATTTAATGAGTCGATGGGGTGCGATTGACGGTCCATGTTCTTTTGCGATCGTTCTGCTTTCAGTATATATTTTAGTAGAATGGTATTCCTTAACCTTGATTAACTTTGCTTTTATTATTCGCATACACCTGCCGGTCTTATTGTTACATTCCGCTCGGACGGTAATTTTTTCGCCGGGACGATATATTTCCTTGTCAAGTGAAGCCTCTAAGCATATCTGGTTGTCATGCGTGTGGCATTTATTAATCTAGAAAATAAGTTATATCCATTAGAACAGCAAGCACAAAGAGAAGCCACAAAATAACTTAAAGAACTAATTCAGTAGGCAGTGATGAGGTGCTGCCTTCTTTCATCAACATTCTAAAATCTCAAACTATTTATTATCGAATTTTTACCTACCACAAGGGGATTAGAATTGAGTGTACAGAAATTAGCAAGATTTCAGGGTACCAATCGTTTTCCTTTACTTTAATGAATTAGATTCAATAGAAAGACCTTGTCTGTGCCTTTTCTCTTTCTGTGCCTTTTCTCTTCTGTGCCCCTCCAACCAGAAGGTAGAATAGTCCTTTTCTGCAGAAACCGAACACGTGGTAAATCGCCATCAAAGGGATAATCAACACAATCAATTTCAAGTTTATATTTTTATAACTCCTTACTCTTTGTCTATTTCATCCCCAGCTCCTAACTAAAACGGGATCAAGTCAAATATTTCGTCCCATGTGGCACTAAAAAACTGGAACTGTTCCTGTAGTGATAGGTGCTTTGGGCTTGATAAAGAAAGGGACTAGTGAATACCTTGAGAAAATTCCAGGAAACCCTTCTCTTCATGAAATTCAAAAAATTGTATTAAATAGCACAGCGCATGTACTACGAAGGGTGCTCACTATCTGGACGTTGACGTCTTCACCACCTTCTTACCTTTTTTTAAATCTTGGTTTATCTCAATAGGTCAAATACTTCATTTGGCATACCCCATAATTAACGCGACGCGCGATTTTGTAGAAAACGACACCAGACCAGTGTGGCATATTCATCAAGGCTTTAAGCAGATCAATAATCAAGGTTGTGCAAAACTCATATCTAACATGTTTATCACAATAACTTAAAAATTATATCAACTAACAATGAATAAATTAAACATATAATAGGATTCTTCTCGACGTCATACGTGCAATAAGTACAATCTTGCAGGCCAAATGAACTTAAAATAACACTAAATATTGTACACGGTTGAAAGGGTTTGGCTGAAAAAAAGTCGCTGCAAAAATAAATGCGCACGAAAAAGCGTTCGAAACAAAATTTGAGCATTTTCACGTAAAGGATGGGTACAAATTGTATGAGCTTATCGATATTACGTTGGCATTTCATAACAGGCGCGCTCTGGATTTGCGAACGTGCGAGAGAATCGAACATTTGAGACATCAGAAGCAATTGAAATCCATGTCGCAAAAGAAGCCACAAAATCTTGTCTTCGAACACACAACTGACACAATCTGTGACCAATGAAATAATTCAGGTTCTTGGTTTCCACGTTCTGGTTTCAAGAGACAGTCGTCTCCACCCACTCAGAACAGGTAATACCACATTTCTCAAATTGAAAAAAAATCGTTGATTGCGCAATAAATTGCTGCACAAGTGGCAAAAGAAAACTTAACTTCGAATATTGCAATTACAAAATTTGTGGGAATAAAAAAATGGAATGAAGACAAGTATAATTAATCCTTTCAACTTTCAAATCCAATGGCTTTCTCAAGAACTGAACTTCACCTCGCTCTCTTGGACAGTTTTTTCTGTATTGGAGAGCTGCCAGTTTGAAAAATCCAATAGTTTTGTTTCCATTACTGAACATGCAAACCCTGGAGCTCTGTGCGTTGTGCTGTAATCGGGTGCTATTAATTACCTCTGGCGCCATTGTGACACGTGCAAAACAAACAAAGAAAACACAAAAATTCAGTCATGTTTATTGACACAGCTGGGTCAATCTGCCATCAAATCNGACTTTGAGTTGGCAGTGAGGAATTTCTTGGCCGGATGCCCTTCCTGACGCCAACCGATGGCTCTTTCTTTTCGCAAAATTCCAAATTCTCCTCGACAGCTCGGGGAATCGAACCCGGAACTCTTGGTTAATGTGCAGTTGCACTAACCATTAAGCCACGGCTCCTTTCAACTTTCAAATCCAATGGCTCTCTCAAGAACTGAACTTCACCTCGCTCTCTTGGACAGTTTTTTCTGTATTGGAGAGCTGCCAGTTTAAAAAATCCAATAGTTTTGTTTCCATTACTGAACATCCAAACCCTGGAGCTCTGTGCGTTGTGCTGTAATCGGGTGCTATTAATTACCTCTGGCGCCATTGTGACACGTGCAAAACAAACAAAGAAAACACAAAAATTCAGTCATGTTTATTGACACAGCTGGGTCAATCTGCCATCAAATCACGGGAATCGGGAAACGTGCGATGATGCAAATATCTTCAACCACAAAGGTCACAATTCATTTCCGAGGTTTTTTTCACAAATGGCGTTCCATTACTTTTCACGGTTTCCATTTCAAACGGAGATAAAAATTGCTTTTGCACTTCGTCCTAACTCAAATACTCACTCGTTTCATCTGATCTTCAAGTTTACCAGTTCCGCAGCAGAAATGGTAAGCATTGCCAGAAAATCACTTTGCCTCTTGCGCTGTGGCAATGTTGCGGTTGTGCTCGAGAGAAAATTTTTTTGCAACCAAATATCTACCATAAAAATGTATCTTTTCATTCTATAAATTTCTACAAATGCATTTTACTTGAAAAGCTTTGAAAAAGCTCTCTAAATATATGAAAAAGCCACTCTCACTGTCGTCTCGGTCATGACGTGTTTGCAACAACAAAAAAACACGAGGTGACAAGAATGTAAAAGAATGGAAGAGAAAGGTAAGAAAAGGAAGAAGGAAGAGAGAGAGAGAGGAAGGAGATCGGAGACCAGACAATAAACAAGCAAAGTTGTTGTTACTCTTCATCGGCCTCCTGTAAAGCACTAGGTCTTAAAAACAGTCCAAATGTGGTCTCTTGTCATCAATGAAAAACAAACGAAATTCACTTGAAAAACAGTACTTGCACAGTAGTTTTCGATATATTTTTTCTATCAGTAGTGTATTCTGACAAATAACTGCTTTGCACAAAAAAGCTTGTAGAGCTCCACCTCAAAACAAACCACAAAAATATCTGCTTTGAATATGACGGCAAATGTATTCTGGCAAATCTAAACAGGCATAAAAAGTAACTGGTACATTTTTGTTTACTCGTCGCCTTTATTGTTTATTTACCCATAACAGCTTGTACATCTGAGATTGTTTTTCGCTGAATCTGAATACAAAACACAATACGTATGCAATTCAAAAAAAGCGTCTCTTCACATGAGCACTTCACTGACATGCAAAGTTGATACTACTACTTTTCCAACGTTCATCATCATCTGCTTCCAACACACTTCCAATAGTTCAATTCATATCTTTTTGTACACTCCATTGGTCGGTCCAACCAGCTGTGGGTTGTACTTATTAAGAGATGTAGTCCAAGGGTACTTAACACTGCCTTCACTCTACAAACCACGCTATTCTACAACTTTAAAGAAGACTCTAAAATTTAACAGAACATTCCTCTCCACGTTAATCATAATAAATTAGGAAATTGCAATAAATCTTATATTCTTATTTATTGTCACCAAACCCTTAAAACTGGAATTCAAATTTAGATCATGCCTTTTACATAAGTGTTTATATGTGTGTATGTGTGTATGTGTATGTGTGTAAATATGTGTGTATATGTGTGTATGTGTGTTTTTGTGTATGTGTGTGTTTATGTGTACGTGTGTATATGTGTATGTGTGTATATGTGTATGTGTGTATATGTGTATGTGTATGTGTATATGTGTATGTGTATGTGTATATGTGTATATGTGTGTATGTGTATGTGTGTAAATATGTGTGTTTATGTGTGTATATGTGTGTTTTTGTGTNGTGTGTATGTGTGTGTATGTGTATGTGTGTAAATATGTGTTTATGTGTGTATATGTGTGTTTTTGTGTATGTGTGTGTTCATGTGTACGTGTGTATATGTGTACGTGTGTATATGTGTACGTGTGTATATGTGTACGTGTGTATATGTGTATGTGTATATGTGTATGTGTGTATGTGTATATATGTGTATGTGTATATGTGTATATGTGTGTATATGTGTATATGTGTATGTGTGTATATGTATGTATGTATGTGTATGTGTACATGTATGTGAATGTTGTGTACATACGTAAATGCCCGAGTCATTCTAACTGGAATACCAAAGCAGAGGGGTAAGAACACAGGAACTATGGTGAATCATACATTTTTTTGTAATAATAATATAATAATAAAATAATATAATATAATAATAATATAATAATATATAATAATAATAATAATAATAATAATAATAATAATATAATAAATATAATAATGTAATAGTAATAAACACGTGGCTAAACTTTAAATACGACGACCTCAATGTTTGTTATTTTTGAATTTACAAATAACTGTCATGGTGTGTGGCCATTTCTTCAATGTGAATGTAACTTTGATGGAAATTAGAAATCACTCTAATCATGTAACTCTGGGGCAAAAAGCAATAAAACCAGGATACACTGAGTAGTTTCACAGGTGATGGAAAAGCATTTGAGGTCTGTCAAAAATGAGCCAGCTCCCCTTTCTGCATCCAAACATACCTGAGAATGTCTTGGAATGCAGCTGGCAAGCAAGAGGCTGCATGACCAATCAATCAATTAAAAAAAAAAGAACAGCGTCATTATGAAATGTTTGTTTTCCATTTTTAATACTGATTCATTGCTGACACAACATTCATTTTGTTTCAGTTTTGTTTCTGAAAGCTTTGGATGAAACAAGTATTGGGTTTGAAGTTCCAAATAACCCCATAACGTCACACAGTGATTGCATCTCCTAAAAACTGCAACTTGAAATGTTATTCAAAAGATCCGGGCTGTCAAACGAAATGAAGAAAATTCTCTATTGTTTTTGTTTCACTGAATATACCATTTTATGCCTCGTCACCCCTTTTAAGGGTACCGGTAACCCCCACAAAAACACTTCAAAATTTTATTTCTTGCGGACAACGTGTAACAGAAATTCAAAACCAATTAAAATGTCAGAAATGTGTCATAGTAATTCAGAAATGTTGAACCAAACTTTGCATTCAATGTGATGTGATGATATTATGAAACCAGAATCAACAAAGGACAAGTGCCAAATATCAGCAGATCACAATAACAGTGCCAGAGCTGATCTGTGGTGACATCAATCACTGATAAAACACACAAAACTGAGAGAAAGTGAAGTGCCTTTCAGGGGGTACTCGATATAATTAGCGGGTTCTTTTCATCTGTTCT
The DNA here is from genome assembly GCA_003991215.1 of Morbakka virulenta. Lineage (NCBI taxonomy): Eukaryota > Metazoa > Cnidaria > Cubozoa > Carybdeida > Carukiidae > Morbakka > Morbakka virulenta. The sequence goes on from RDPX01000039.1 coordinate 2,469,397, forward strand.
TACGGATGTCGCAAGAAAAAGTCAGAGGGAAACCAAGCCTCACGCAGCTCAATCTACAGGTGCAGGGTAAGATAATACATACCATTGGAGGGGCATACTTTTTCCTCTCCAGTATCTACAATATACATACTACATATATAGTATATTACATATAAACATATATATATATAATACTTTGGGTGTAGTTTACGGTAGATAAGCTGTGGGGTCAACTACCCTCCCATGGTGGGTTAGCCTTTCCACCCCTTAATCTTGAAAAATAACTTTACAACTTTTTGGAGGTAAAAGGCTGGAAGTACAACTATTCTGAGGTCATATGTCGAAGGGACACGACCTCTTGCATGGTTATGCCGACGATATACCACTTTTTACTGCCGCGTGAATACTTATATTATATAATCTACTTTTATTTCACTTCAAACCCACTCGGCTTCGCAAATTTTCTGCGAGTTGTATTTGGAGGCAAAAAATCATGCGAGGATTAGACGTAACTTTGTGACCCAATCAGAAAAAGTAGGTCAAGCACCGAAAATAACTGCTGCTTGCTGCGTATTATTTTATTAGTGTTTAATGGGTTAAAAACCCGGTTTGCAAGGCCACGCAATGAGAAAGGTACCTACCCCTGATCCTAAGAATTGACAAAAAAGGTGTTGATGAAAAAGCCTTACAAAATTGCGAACTTCTGGGGATATAAATATAATTAAAAACAAAAACAAGGCACAAGTTAGCTTTGTAAACAACAAAAAATAATAAAAAAGAAAAAAAAAACAAGTTGCAGTATTTGCCAGGCAACAACAAAAAATAATAAAAAAAGCAAAAAAAAAAACAAGTTGCAATATTTGCCAGGCATTACTCTATTACTTTCGGTTTTAATAAAATAAAGTACAATCGAAATAAACCAAGAATCAACAATTGATTTCAGAAGTCTGCAACTTGAACAAAATACAACTGAAGGCATACCATTGGCAAATTCCTCAAGACAACAAATCGCAACATTAGATGACGAGAAATATGCAATTTTCTGAGGGATTGGATTAAAATGTAACAGCTATCTATATACATCTGATGTTTTTGCATGCAACATCTCTTCATGTCCTTTAGTCTCGAGGCAATCTGAGAACAGGGTCTTTCTCGATCATTAAATGTCATCATTTCTAGACTTTTTGCAGAGGTACATCGAATGCTGTCTTTACAATACCTTCATTTAAGCCTCGGGTACTACCTGAAGTGCGACAGATTAGTTCGCAGATTTTCGAGGAAAAAATATTTTGAAAAGCGAAGAAACCAATCCCCCAAAAAAGTAAGCCATGGGCAATAAAAAGTCTTTTGCAGTGTTTCGGATGAAATAAGCAAAGAAAACAATATCAATTCCCACATATTATCCATACAAAACTTCGAATTTCTCACTAGAAACACTCAAAAGTCAATTCTTTAACAGAGTTGCCACATCAATAACAGAAACTCAAAGTACACGAAGACACATATAACTGACGATTTCCCACGCCAGAAAACCGCGTGTTGATCATCATCATCATCATATTCGGTTTAACGTCCGGTTTACATGCTAGCATGTGTTGGACGAAAGTAATTTTTTTTTAGTTTTAACGTCATTTTCCCCCAGTAACTGGGGCTCAGACGGTGCCCTTCAGAGGGCTTTGATTTGGCAGTGAGGATTTTTTGGCCGGATGCCCTTCCTGACGCCAACCAATGGCTTTTTTCCTCCAAATTCTCCTCGCCAGCTCGGGGAATCGAACTCTGAACTCTTGGTTACTGTGCAACTGCACTATCCATTAAGCCACGGCTCCTCTAATCACTCTAATATACAAAAACTTTGTTTTGTAATGATATTGAAATTCACTTTGCTTAATTATTTACTTCTGAAGTTTTATATTTTGGTACATCTGGGTTACGATTCCTTATAAACTATATTTTACATTTAATTTTTTTATGTGGCTGATATTAAAAAGACTTTTTGTAGAAAGGTTAAAATGACACCCAACCCGTCTCCATCCTTTTCTAGACTGCTCTCTTGTCGTCTTTTTTTCTTCTGAAATCTTCTAACTTACTCTTTGTCTTGAATATCAATATAAACAAACGACATCAGCTGCTTCATCCTTGCTTTCCTTCTTCCTTTTGGAATTGAGGTAATATTTTCTGTTAAACCTGAGCTCACATTTTGTTAGAGAAATTTATTATGGCTAACCCAGATTTCTTCATAAAAATTGTTTGGTTAACAATCACCGTGTGGACAAAATACTTTTATGGCAGAATAAAACCCCAGACTGAGCTGGTGTTTTTATCAAGCTTTACTATCAAGGTACAATGGCTGATAATGATTTATGCAATGACTTACAGGATTATGCATTCTCAAAAATTCTGAGCTTCCTAAGTTTCAACTCGTTTATCAGTTTCAACAAAAGAAAAAAAACTCGCCCTGCACATTTTAATTCACACTGATCGTATATGATACGCAAAAACAAGCATTTGGTGACTTTTCTATTGATATACACCCATAATACACATATAATATAAACAATTATGAATAAACGTTGCTTAAACAATGACGGTGTCTTCTTCTTCTTAAATTATTTCTGCGCAGGTATATTCCAAAGTGACTGACAAGCTTATTTCTGATACAAAAACTATGAATTTCAATGGGTAATGACAAGAAACAACCCTTCTGCTTGAAAAACTGCTGAATAAACGCATTTTCTTTTTCAATGACAACCAAACGATAAAACCAGAACCAGTTGTTGCCACGAAAACAAATAAATACCGTTAGGGGTTTGAACTTAACGTTTACAAAAATCCTCTTTGTAAACCTTCCTGATGGTGGTCATCAATGGTGAAGCACCTTTGCAAAATAACGGGGGGAAATTCGATGGCAGACTTTCAAGTATGACACAACTATTTACGTTTAGAAATCGTGACTTTATAGACTCTGGAAGTCATAAGAATAGGAGCTTGATTATCTTTGGGGTTATGAGTTTCAGCTGAGCTGTGTTCCTTCAGAGATTTATCACATCGCCAACCTGACAATGGAAGAAATCTCTCTCGAAACGTAGCTTTGAAAACGCTTAACGGCTTATCACATAATCAAGCTCCTTTATCTAGAGGGGTTTTTATACGTTATCAGTAGAACATGTTAATAACAGCTGACTATGTGCTTGAAACATCATCAGTTCTTTCAGTGTGATGGTGTGAGAAAGATCACACTGAGAAGAACGCTGCTCAAACTATTTCAACAACGCAATTTCATTTGGCCAAGAATGCGTCCAACTCTGTCCCATATTGTCCAATTCCTGTTTACCCAATGTTATTAAGATAACAAGGGAAAAAAAGGCAAATATTGTCAATTATCAAGGGGAGTCCCTCGTGCAAAAAAGATGCTTTTGATTGAATTGTTTTCCAAAAACAAAAGAGCTCAACGAGGCAATCAGATACTACAACTCACAGATTAATTTAATTAGCTTTCAACGGGCAACTCTTTTTGTCAGGCTCAAAGATATGAGCAACCTTGATTATTTTCATTTGTACATCAGAACAGCCCAGATTTTACAGGTTATCAAGGAATAAAAAATGCTGGTCTGGTGTTTTGAACCTGACCAACCAGGTTACCCTTTGTTGGTATTGTTTCTGAGGTATTTTTACTGGCATTTTTTCATTCCTTCATTGGCCGAAAGTTTTGGTGAAATCAAGTTTAATTATATTGATATATTTCCTCTATATTTTGCCTTGATTCCCCATTTTTGCTAAAAAGTCTGCAAATGGCCATTTCTGGATAATAATGTTCTTTTGAAGTAAAAGTGATCATCTCTTGCCACACTAAATTTCTGCAATTTTCCTCAGAACGCTCTTTCTATCCTATGATCAAGATTTCCTTAATTACAATTTAAAACATCAGGCCCATGTTCTAAATAACCAATCAACTTTTCAAGGAAGGATTGATTGCGTGTGTTAACAATAGTTATCTCAAAAGCTTGTATTTGATTAGGCACTAGGAAATCGTACGATTTGTAATATTTCAACCATTGTTTACAAGTCATCCGCTGCTGATCACAATAACATTCTAACTTGATATTTAGAAAACAGCAACAAAGCTGAAATCTTTCACTGATATAATAATTCTTAAACCGTGTCCGAATCAAATTTCAAACGTTTTCAACGCTCAACACCAAGTTTGAAGTTTTTGTTTTTGTTCTATCACACGAATATTTAATCGACTTTTTTTTCAATCTGCAAGCGATCCTCTTATTTTGTACTTCATCAGTTTTGTTTTCTTTCTTTGAAACGCTACGCTAAACAAATGGTTTAATCATAAAATATATATATATATATATATATGGCTCGAGGCAGTGGAATCAACTGTTAAGACTGATATAAAACAATAGTTTTCAAGTTATCAACGAATTCAACACGAGTAACAGGTGATCAACTGAAACACAAGCTGAAAAAAAATAGAATGATCATCGTATGATACAAACATCGCTGGCTTCAAATTTGCTTCACAGAAAACTCACAAAATCATTTATAACAATTTGTTTACCAGTCATAAATTAAAAAATAACCTTGCGATCGTTACTTTTATCAACGATCGCATACAACAGGAGGTGAACAAGATACAGTGATAACCAAAAAAAAAACCCCAGATTTTTATCAACTCACCTCTCTCCATCGCTCATCTGCAAGTGGCAAAAGCAAAGCAGCTTTTCTTAATTCGATGGGCTCCACCACAGTGAAGGGATGCTTACATTTTAGGGTCGGTCTCCAGGGTCTTTCAACATAAGCTTTGATACAATACTTGATAAATCCAATTCGACTTTTGAAATTGGTTGGCAATTCCTTTGGAAGAACATAACTAAAGCGATAAAATTTCTCGCCTGCTCTTATGACTGTACCCGAGTTCGGATCTGAATCCTTTGATTCCAACGCTAAAATATCCTCGTTGATTAATTCCTTGTTTTTTACAAAATTCTGCATCAAATGTCCACGTTTTTCAACCCATCCACACGTAGCACGTCCTTTGATATGAATTATAATTTTCGAAATTGTCACTCGTCCATGTGCCCAAAAAACGACACGACCTTTCAGTTCTTCACCAGGATAAAAAAATCCTTTCTTGTTCCCATCAAGAATAATGTCTAATTTACTAATACGTCCCATTTCACAGAGAAACGATTAAAACACTGCAATCCGTTAACGATACACTATATGGCAATAATCCTAGAAAATTGTGCTTTATGATGAAATTTTTCCAACATGTTACATCAATTTTTGAACTTCATAGACGAAAGAGTAAAAACGCGTCCTTAGATGTTCAACCACATGTTTAGCCCACCTGGGAAAAACAGAACAGCAGATTATTCCAACGATCACCTGAAAAACTAATTGCAACCTCCACAACGATGGGCTTTTTCTTTGACCTTTGTTTACAACCTGTAAAATTGTCTTTTGTTTCGTATTGTCATGCAAAATATTTCTTCTTGATAAAAAAATATGACCAACACTGCCTGATCACATCGACGACTGAACAATTTTCAATCACGCACGTTAGGGAATCGGTTGTGCATGCCAGCACTTTGTCAAAAAAGAAGTCATCTGATACCTCAATTTTTAAAAAAATCAGGTAAAAAGGGGCCGGCCCTCTGCACAGCGGGTGTTTAAGCTATTTTAAGAACCAAAGACGAAAACGAAGGAAATGAACGAAATGAAAAACTTTATGATCTCCGGATCCTCTTTTCTGCAGTCAGTAATTAAACCTGACGTAAGCATTTTTTTTGTGTCTGGATAACGTTGCATGAAACCCATAATTTGTTTGCGTGCCGTTAATTCCAATGTAAACCGATCTTTGTGTTTTTTGATCAGATGACTTACTGGTGACACAGGCTACTGTTTCCCGTTGCCATGAAAGGTGTTTCGTCCCCCTTTGGCAATTTTCTTGGAAAAATTCGTAGGGTGGGGTAAAGTTAATATCACAAGGTTTTCAAAGTACAAACAAATCACGACACAAGTTATTTTTAACTAATGCAACACAGATTGCAAATGAAATACTCCAAACACCAATTAATTACTAAGAAAACCATTGAAAACATAACAGAAAATCACGACACCCCTCAAATTTTGTCGGGGGGGCACCTCTGAGATTGGGCCCCAGGGGATCGATTTCGAGAAAATTTTTGAAATAACGCCATCTTCCATGAATTGAACGTCTTAAGACTCGCGGTATTTTTTCGAACGAGTCTGGGTAACAGGGGTGGTCTGCAGGGGAACAAATATCCTGATGTTAATGAAATCAGTAAAAAAAACCCTGCTGGGTCCAAAATTTCCAGATCCCTTTTTACTGTCCCGGGGAAATTTTTCCAGTTGCTAAATCTTGAAAGACCATTTTCTGGCAACAGTTCTTAACAGTTAAAAAAGAGAGGGGGGGAGGGAGTTTCCTACTTTAGCCAAAACAATCGAATATTCCAGTAGGTAGGTACCTTGGTAGGTATTTCTTTTCACATAGATTTTCATCTTACTCCTGTTCTGCATTTTTAGGTTGGTGCCATAGTAAGATTGATATTTTAGAGTTCTGGTAAAATAATAGAAACATAGTTCATAGAAAATTATTCATGCAGATATAAAGCAACAAAAAAGTTGTTTGTAATATTTCAGGGTGAGAGTCCAGATGATAACAAGCGGTATTTCGCTGACAAAGCACAAGGTGGGAGGGGGATTCTTAAAATTTGTATTGGTTATCGTGGGCCACATTTAGTTATTTAATACTGAATGTCCATACGAGACATACCACCACAAAGTGTTTGGAACTGTGAAAGAAGCAAATGGAAAAACCAACCAAAACAAAATAAAGTAAAAAAAAATTGTATTATGTGCACAGAAAATAATAAGTAGAAAATTAGAAGTTTCGGTTTAAATATAATTCCCTTTAATGATACTTAAAGAGTGAGTTTATTTTTAGAAGTTTGAAATTAGAGAAAAATGTGATTCTGTTTAAAAATTGATTGTTTTTCCCTCCACATTTTGAAGTTTTATGTGGGGGATAACATTAAAATTTCAAAATAATGAGATTTTTTAAGAATGTGGAAAATGATCTTTTTATTTAATAATATGTAATCATCAAGATTTTCAAAAAGAGTTTGGAATTGTGGAAAACCTGTGCTTCAATATGGAAAATGTTTAACACATTTTCAAATTGTATGAGGTGGGAAAATATTACATTTGTAAATGAATAATGAGATTGTACATTGTAATCAGTGAAGGGTACAGTAATCGAGGGCGTCCAAGAAGGCAACCTCCACGTGGTGACGCCTGGATACTGATTAGCTAGGTTATCCTGACTGGTTGGTAATGAGTAGCCTTCATTTCAAGCTGTTCTTTCAGTACCATAGAAGGAATCGATCTCGTCGTTCATGTGATTTCGAATCTGGTTCGTCGTCGATTTGAAGAATTTTTTTTTGGAAGTTGTGGCGCCCCTGGTGGTAAGTGAATTTTTTGGTTTCTTTTCAAACCGATCTGCTTTTTGGCGGTGAGGGGAGGTCTGTTTCCCGTTTTATGAGGCCGGATCGAGCCCACCGTAGTGGTCTTCAAATCTGCCTCCAGAAGTTTACACACACACACACACACACACACACACAGACAGAGTAATCGAAGTGGGGAGAAAGGCTAAAGTGGCCAGACTCCACTGGTTTGGATATCTACTGAAGAGAGAGGTGAAACGTATTGTGAAGCAAGTGTACCATCAGTAGGTAGTTGAAAAAAGAAGTAGAGGGCACCAGACGTTGAGATGGAGAGACAGAGTACAGATTGACATGAAAACAGTTAGCACTGGGGAGGACGATGGAAAGAAGAAGAAGAATGACATTGCACAAATAGAATTGTTCAAAATAATTTTTTTATCCATGTGTAACTGACGTTTTTCAGAAGAGTTTACAATCAAATAGAAAATGTGGTTCTTTTAATAAAATAAAAGAAAATTTTCATATGGATCTTGGTTTACATCAAAATATATAAAATTTCGAGAATGGCATCTGTTCAGTTTACAGGTAAATTAAGGTCGAGGTCGGTATTACAATAATAAACCAGTGAAAGTTATTAGTATATATTTAATTAAGTGAGCACTGTCTGGAGTATTTCATATGGGATAACTGACAATTGCTCAAACCAACTCCTGACCTTTGATTTTAAAAAGGTCATTTCGTGATATGATTCATGGTTTTTTTTCCAAGTAATAAGATTGTGTGGAAAGTTAGAGGTGATCTACTTACTTTTTGAAATGGGTGTTGTAGTCAGTTTAGAGGGATTGGAAGTACAAACTAGATTCATTTGTAAAAGATCTCACTTGGAGCTTCCTGAATTCACAGGCACATTGCAGAAGAGTCCTTGCATCTTATGCTAAGTCTTTGTATACCTACTTCGGTCACTGTGTGTTCAATTGTAGATGTTTTTTGTAAACTGGGCTGCTTAACCTCTTCCAGCTCAGAGGCGGATAAGAGGGGGTTTCCGGAACCCCCTGGCTGGTTTTGGCACGAAAATATTAAGTACGGATCCGCTCGGTACGAAGCAATCTGACTGCCAAAACACGTCATCTTGTTCTCTAATTTCTCTGATGATGTATTTATTTATTGTTTGTGATCAGATCTAAAAGTATTAAGAGCAAATTCTTATGTGAATGTATTTACATGATAAGCCAGCTGATAGTCTCTGATATATTGATTACTGATTACGTATATTTGTGTTCTTTGAATTGTTTGTGTGTTTTTCCTGGATGTGGTTCTGAAATTTGGCTGTTCAAATGCAAGAGCTTGGAAAATTGAGTTTTTTCCTTTGATTTAATTTGTTTTATTGTGTGCATGTGCTACTCCATTATTTCTTTTTTTCTTTATACTCTTTTGTGAATTGTCCGTGGGGTTCACTTGAAAATTGGTTCTTTGAAAAAAAAGGAAATCCCCTCCATGAGCAACAGATCTGCCCCTGCAGCTTTTTCTCGAGAGTCACAGATATACATTTGTACATTCTTAATGCACAACAGGAAATCAATGAAATAGATCAAAGTCCAAGGTTCCTTGATATAATTCTGTTCTTTCAAAATGTCGATTTCAAGGACAACAGCGCGGAGTAGAAGGTTGAGATGTTTGACACGTATTATTCAGATATAAAATAAATTTAATCACACAGATCTTACTCCAGGTTATAACTGAATGCTAATGGAACCCTCTGGACCGATTATGTTACCTGCTTTACCTTGTGAAGAAACTTAAAACCTTTCTTTAAGCAGAATGTACAATTGTATTTGTTCATATTTACTCAACAGTATTTAATAGTAGAAAGGAGCCTCCGTAGGGAAGGTGGGTGGATAGATGGGCAAACTGGCTTCTTTTCATCAATTTTAGGTAACTCCTGTTAAATTGAGCTTCAGGCCTGACTGAATAAATCATAAAAAGTAGATTAAGGGGTCGGTCAATTAACTGGGGCAGCGAGGTTTGGGGGACAACGAGTTTTATTTGAAAGTAATATTGGGGGGTTTCTTTCATGGTCATGAGAACTTTTAACATGTCTTTTGTGATTCTTGTTTTCGACTATTACATTAGTACTATGTACTTTTCCTGAGCCAAGACCAGATTTTAATACATGTTACTAATTTATTTACTTTAGTAAGGTGATACTGAATTAGAAATTTTTTATATTTTTTTTCATTTGCACAACCCACAATTTTGAGCCTTCTCTATCATGTTAATTTCCTTTGATATAATAATTCATCTGTAGCTAGAAAGATAAATGTTTCCAAAAAAAGTTTGACTGGTATTTTTAAAAGGCCAAAGAGGAGATGGTTTTTCAGGCGGTATAAACCCACCACCAGCCCACATACACACAATATTATTTTGAACTGATGCGTTATCAGCTGATTTTTGATTGTGCAATAATTGTACTATACGTTATCCCCCGTATGTTTTGACAGTACTTTTTAAAATTCCACAGGGCGTCAATAAAAGAAAAATCGAGGTTGCGGGAAGTGCTGGGGATGACAAATAATTGAGAAAATACTTTTGACGATGATTAAGAGGAAGTTGACTTTGACTGTACTGTTAACCAAACATTACCGCAAAGAGAAAGTCATTTTGGAGAGGAATATGAGGATAGTGAAGTCTTTCCTGCGGATGGAAAGTTGGACGATCCTCAATTAAATAAGAAACAAGGGGGTCGTGAAAGCTCATTCTTACCAAAACCTTTGGCCAGAAAAGGGAAAGGACCTAGCATTCAATGTTTAATGCAGTCTGCATTCAATACAGTTTCACACCCTGAGATACTTGTTGGACCCAATAACAATCATCCTCATTGTTCCCCAGAATCTCCACCTTACTACGTCATGGTATATTTTCCTGAAGGAATATTTAAGTTGTTTTCCAATGAAACCAACATTCATGCCATAGCAAATCATGGTGTTGAACTTGGTGCCACTTTGAAGGAACTAAATTAGTCTTTTCGTGTCAATATCCTTATGAGAAAGTTACAGTTTACCAAAATACGCATGGTCGTGCGAGGAATACCGATTGTCGGTACCAAGTACTTGGAACCGTTTCTTTAAGCTGAGGACAAATCGTCACACAGTAAGGCGGCGTCACGCAAAACCGATCACTTCCGTAAAATGAAATCAGTCAAAGAAACGGCTTCCAATCAATGTAAAAATCAATCTGTTACTTAAGGAATACAATGAAATTAATGGGCAGATCATCCTTTTTATGCAAATAATAAACGCCAAACAATTTATTAAAAACAAGCCGAATCCTGTTGAGTTAAAGAATTTTGTCTTTAGCAGAAAGTCAAAGAAAACTCCGGCGTTTCTGAAAAATACAATAACACAAGCCTTAGAGGCTTTATAATTATGCGGCTACTTAACATTGTACCAAAACAAGAAAATGTCAAAGTTATCTTTGATAACTACTTCACCTGTATGAGATGAATAAAGACGTTCAAGTGGGTTAGTATCTTTGCTCTCGGAGTCCAGCAGAATGGAAGACTGCAGTTTGAAAAGCGAAAAGGAATTGCGAAAGAATGGAAGTGGTGCAAGTAACAGCAGAATCCCCAGCGAAGGTGACCCAGCAGCTATTTGATGGCTAGATAATGGTGTTAACTAACCACTAATTCTTGTAGGTATTGGGAAAAATATACTGTAAAGCACTGGAATGCAAGTCAGAAGAAAAATTTGGAAGTGACCAGGCCCGAAGCAGTTAAAATCTGCACGAAAATATGGGAAGAGTAGACAGACTCGATTTTTTTTATCTCTCCCTACCAAATCAAGCCAAAACAAATAGTGGCCTGTGCGAGTCATCTTTCACTTTTTCGATATGACTTGGCAAATGCATAGCTTGAATGTAAAAATGTTTAAAGGATTGTGAGATCTCCTGGAAAGGATATTCTACATTTGCTTGGCTTTGGAGAAACAGTTGCCGAGGCCCTCATTAAAGCCGAATTAAAACAAAGCCCTTCCTTTGTAGAAAGACGTCGACGCTTGAATGAAGAAGCAGATGTAAATATTGTTCCTTGTACTCTAAAGAAGTCTAAGTTACCTGCTTCAAAACCAGTTTATGATGTCAGATATTGCAAATATGAATACTTCCCAGAATATATTGATGGTATTGGACAGCTATGCAAGGTGGACAACTGCATCGCCGGCTTTAGAGTTAAATGCATTAAATGTGATGAATTTTTGTGCCTGAGCAAAAATTGCAACTGCTTTCTTATCATCGGTAATTGATAACTTATATATGATATGATATGGTATGATTTGATATGATATGATATTATATTATATATGATATGATATGGTATGATTAGATATGATATGATATGATATGAAATGATATGGTATGGTATGGTATGATATGATATGATATGATATGATATGGTATGGTATAGTATGGTACGGTATGATATGATATGATATGATATGATATGATATAATACAATCTATAATTACTTTGTTTTACTCTTTGAGGTACAATACATCTATGCTTTTATGGCATATTTACTGTTGTTTTTGTCATCAAAAAGGGCAATAAAATAACCAGTTTGAATTTAATACTGAAATACCAGACTTGCCACTAGTGGCAAGATGTCATTCTATGTAGTGCCAATCATCAAGCAAGGGGTGAAAAGTGGATTGGAACTTCCAAGGTTGCAGTGACGTTCGCATTTCGTTTCGGTTTTGTATTTTATCTTAATCTTATGGCTACGGTCCATGTGTCTTTATTCACCTTTTCTGGCTTGTTGCTGAGTGCTGCGAGTTTTTCACCCATCCATTGCTAAGTGTGTAGCCGCCAGATGAATATACGACCCTTCTATTAATACTTTTTCCTTAGTGTTCATCAGGTATTAGCAGGAGAGTAGTTGTCCTGCTGGCTCCCTCTCAGGGCCTGCTACTGGGACTGATATATTACTTACAGTTACCCCATGATGAGGTGAGCCTTCAACTGAGTTATGAATGTGCCATGTACTGGTTGTCAAAATTGAATTCAAGCTAAAACTTATTTTGGCAGTATATGAAGCACCTACTTCCACAATTCAACCACTATCATCTTTTTCTAAATTTTCAACAGCACTCTTTTGGAATTGTGATAATGGTCTCAACCACCAAGTAGTGTAAAAACCCCAAGTCAAACCTGAACCTCCTTCTCCAGCATTCCCATTGCTTATTTGTTTCAAATTTCAACAAACTCATGTTAAAATGTGATACTTGTGCTGTTTTAAATGAAGTTGCAAGTAAAACACTAACTTCCGTAGGGTAATTGCTTATATTTCAAGAAGAATTTGACTTTGTTACTGAAATAAGAAATTTTTGTTTCATAAAGAACATGTAATTACTTAATTACTCAACAGTTAATTGAGATGGGCTGTATATAATTAATAAAAAAAATTAATAAAAAAGTTGTGCATTTTTCCAATACATATCCATAGCAAGATTTGTTGTGATAGCTCTAAAAACCAGGGCGTGCGCCAAAATATCCGGCTGCATGAAAACCCACCAGCTGGTGCAGGATAGAACATAGATTTTGACGGGAAAACTGCTTCAGAATATAGACCTTCTGGTAATAATAATAATAATAATAATAATAATAATAATAATAACAATAATCCGCAAGCAGTTTTAATCTGCTTGCGGATTGAAAAAGTAAGTTTGTAAAATTCTTCATTTTAATCTGTGCCTTCAATCCTTTGTGGTTCTCAGCAAGCTGATCATCTGTTAGAAATCAACCACTTCACCTGCTTTCATACAAACATAATTTATGTCATGACGGCCTTGAATCACAATAAGTGCTCAAGAAAGGGTTTCTTTTACAAATACAAACATAATCGTTACCCCTTTAAGGATGAGTGGGTTAATCTACCCTAAAGAACCTGACGTCGTGAAGTCTGAATTCAAATGATCCATAAATACTTAAGCTCGAGCAAATCGGAAGGACATGATGTAATAAAAGCAGAGCCTCGAAAGCAGGTGTCAATGTCACAGGAAAAATGTAAAAACATATCATACGATGTGTGAACACTGATCTCTGAAGAGACGGCTGGGGGGGGAATCGGGGGTCGGGGAGCGGCTTAAAACATAATACAGATACAATGTGAGGAACATCACACCATTTCCTTGTTATTTAATTAGACACGAAAAACACTTCGAAATTATCCGAATAAAACTTGGGCATTTTCTCAGTCATGTTATGTCTGAAAAACAGTTTATACTGGTTGTTGTCAAAAGAAACTTTAATGTCAATGTACCTTAGCAAAGGTTTATAGGAACATCATTTAAAAGAAAATCCAAAGATAACCGTACTTATAAAACTAAGAGGGGTGGAATGGTATACGTTGTTTTGAAAGTGACATATGGTTGTGAGACATGAGCTATGTCAGGGAGGCAACGTGGCAGAAATGTGGTTCTTGAAGAGAGTATTGGAAGTAGCTTAAGGAAGTCCTACAATAAATAAAGAGTTTCTAGTTAAAATTGGAAGTGAAAGAAACCTGATGGAAGGAATAAAGAAACAGCAGTTGCCGATACAGAAAATATCCTAGCTCTAGATGGTCGTCATTTATAAAATCCAGGAAATTCAAAGGACATTACTTTCCTTGATAGGCATTTGTAATGTACAATAGACTAACTGAAAATGTGTAGCATGCGATTTGTTTTTTTGAAAAGGTTAAAGACAAATCATTCTAACTTCTTCTATGAACCGTAGCTCAAACGTGGGATACGAAAAAGCAACAAGGCTCAAAATATTATGAGCCTTGGTTTACTCGTTTCAGTCGAAAGCAAGAGAAGGCTGGAGATTTCCATTAGGTTATCTATCGTCCCACAAATACTTCTGCCTGCAAATGGTATTGTAATGACCAAGTATAAGACTGACACTTAAATAAAAGCCCTCTTACACGTTAGTCTACTCAATATCAATTTAACATTGTGTAACTTGGACCATGAAGAAAAAAAAGCCATTTAAAATGCGGCTGTGAAAGAATTCTTCAAGTAAGCTGCACAGAAAGGAACGCAGACCAGTACGCCTTAAAAAAACTCAAACGCTACAGAACGTAACAAATCTGAAGGTGGCTAAGCCTTAGATTTGATGAATGGGTCAGTGTTTCTTCCTAGACATTGAATTTTGGGTAGGGACCCTCATTCCCACGCAGTATTTACGCGAGTATAGACAGTCCCCTGGCAATATCTCGGACTGTTTAGATGGATCATGCCTGGTCAATATTTCTTGAGAGTGTTTTTTCTACCTTCATATTTTATCTGTATCACTTGTAAGGTATCTTGTATCAATCAAATGACAAGTATCCTTATTATATTTTCATTTCGATCAAATACAAAATATCACTTTCAATCAAAATTCTATGTCTTAGTAATTCCCTATTGTGTTTTCTGTCAAATATTTCTGTAGTGGTTTCCTCTTTATAAGCCACGCAACATCTATAATTGCTTCCATCCACCTTTATGTTTACAGCATATTTAGCTTTGTCAATTCTGAATGTTTGTTATTTTTTGTTTATGGGGGGTGGGGGAGGGAGTAATCATTTTCTTACCTGACAAGATGGTTTTCTCTTACGACTCCTTCCCTTCAAAATCTTACCTCACGACTGAATATTTTTGTGTGTGTAATTGTAACTTTATCAGCTACATACCTGAATTTCGACATTTTGTAGTACTGCCTACAGCTCTTTACAGACCAAGCTTTGTCTTCTTTTTCTGCTTGTGTAGAGATACACCTTCATGACAGAATATTACTGTTTGTGTGATAGTAGTTGTAAGTTTCACTATTCGATATGTTTTATTTACCTTTTGCGGGTGCAGATAGTGTCACTGTCAGCACAATTTATCTTTTGTTGATTATGGTTCCATAGTCTTAGCTTTAATTGGTTCTACTCTCCGAGCGAGATCTCTATATTTTACCGAGTGCGAAAACTACTCAAGCATACCTGGCGGTCTAAAACCCTGTTGAAAGTAAAGAGCGACTCACAATGACAACTTCGCTCTATTAAATAAAGGTGGTCTGTCTATAATCATATAATTCACTCATTGCCTAAGTAAACTTGCTTTTCGGTGTCTGTTCTAACATGTCTCATTCTTACTTAAGGCTGCCATAGATATCGTAGGTTTTAGAATCGAAAGAGTTGTTGTTGTTAAGAAAATCTTGGTGGACACAGAGTTATATTTTAAACAAATCGAGGCGATGTAGCAAGAAAATGTGTGTGTGTGTGTGTCTGTAAGCTGCTGGAGGTAAAATTCTCCAAATCGACGACGAACCAGATTCGAAATCACATGAACGACGAGATCGATTTCTTCCATGGTACGGAAGAACAGCTTGAAATGAAGGCTATTCGTTACCAACCAGTCAGGATAACCTAGCTAATCAGCACCCAGGCGTCACCACGTGGAGGTTGCCTTCTTGGACGCCCTTCAAGAAAATGTATTAAAGCAAAGTCGCAATACTCCCCCGGAAGATAGAGTTGTTCTTTTATGACTTTGGTTTATTTGTTAACCACTGACGGGTGTCTTACCTCTTGAAACATTTTAACGCCATCCAGTGTCCTAATTATCCGCACTAAAGNAATTCGACGACGAACCAGATTCGAAATCACATGAACGACGAGATCGATTTCTTCCATGGTACGGAAGAACAGCTTGAAATGAAGGCTATTCGTTACCAACCAGTCAGGATAACCTAGCTAATCAGCACCCAGGCGTCACCACGTGGAGGTTGCCTTCTTGGACGCCCTTCAAGAAAATGTATTAAAGCAAAGTCGCAATACTCCCCCGGAAGATAGAGTTGTTCTTTTATGACTTTGGTTTATTTGTTAACCACTGACGGGTGTCTTACCTCTTGAAACATTTTAACGCCATCTAGTGTCCTAATTATCCGCACTAAAGACTTTTTACATAAAACAAAATTTATAGAGTATGCTTGAAATAAAACTTATTAAAAGCAGCAGGTATAAAGGTAGTTTGCATCTTGTTTTAAATCTGCGATAGGGAATATCTTTACCCCAAACTTAAGAATTCATGTTTCACTTGGGGCTCTCGACGGCACCTGCTATCTACCAGAAATTCTGCCACTGTACCTTAACAATATTTTGTAGACTTTTCAATTCAGATAATACGCTACTTTTTCAAATGTGCAATTTCAAGACACCTTACATTTCATATGTTTCTGTAATATGATTCTTCTACCGAAAGAAATATTCTCAAAGTTTTTTCAATCTTGTACTGTGAAGCACTGCCTTTTACCATAGTTCTAATAGACCGATAAAAATCAATTTCTGCGAGGAAGAAAAAGTGAAACAAGTGATAAGGTTGTCGAGTTTCCTTATTTTGTATTATTTGTAGAACAATAGGTCAGAAGAAATTAATTCGATATGTTAAGCCAATTTAATCTTCGAAAACATTGACATATATGGGAGGAAAAAACACTGGCAAAGTAGACAAAACGGTTAGCCCAAACACAATATTTGTTCACTGAACATCAATTAACTCCAAGGCCTGTTTATTCGAATACAAACTTTTCTGTAATTTCCTATCGTGAAGTATGAGGTACAAGGAGAGGTACCAGCTCTGATAGGGAAAATATTGCACTGCTCTTAGTTTTCCTTATTCCTTTGGTCGTCCATTGCGTCCAGTTCTCACTAGTGGCTCCCGATATCCATTTACAAACAACAGCAGCTACTTTTAATTAAAATGCCGTAAGGGACCGGGTGGGGCAGGATTGCGAAGGTAATTAAATGGTGGCACGTTTTAGTGAGTTGGAGTTTGCCAGCCTATAAGAAGACTCCAATCAAGCGAATCCTGCGAAAGAAATCTTCATGTTTAACAAGAAAGATCCCGGCTGTAGCAACGTATTGTGATACACGGGAAGCAAGATGAGACACATTAGACATTTGCAGTGGATCCCACTTTTTTAGTGGAAACAATACATCAGAAAAGAGAACAAGAATTATACATTGACATTTCTCTATCCACCAAGCTCCTAAATTTGTGAAAAGAGAAAATTCAGAGGTGTGGGGCTGTTATTCCAAGTGTATTTGTTAGACAAAAAAATTGATATCTACCACCCCAACGCAAAGTTGGTCAGCAGAGGAGGGAAAAACGTGGAAAAGGAGCTGCAAGCTCGATCTTCTTTAGAAGAAACAGGAGTAAAGTCATCACGTAACGCCAACTTAACTGAGCCCACTATAGGAATAAACGATAACAATGTGACGGTTACAATGCAGGCAAAACGTTTATCACGATCGTTAGGTTAGTTGGTTAAATAATAACTAGCTCAGATATGACTCAGAACTCTAAAGCTGCTATTACCACCATACCAATTCCCTACAAACGCATTGTGCATGATAATTTTACTGCAGGAGTGGGCTCTTATAGGACTGCTTAGAAAGGAATCGTTTAACAGCAGGAGTTATTGGTTGGAATAGGATTGGTACAGGAACAATCTGCTGTTCCTACGAATTGTACAGACCTTGGCCTCTTGATTACAGTACAGTCTTCCGTCCCACATGCACGTCAGGACATCATGTATCCTTCATTCATGCACTGGCAACTTATTGATTATGTGTACATCAGAAAGAAGGACAGGCAGACAGACAGAGCTAAACACAACGGCTATCTCTGGCGGTGCGTACTAATCTGGCCATTGCCTTATTGTCTTTAAACTATATCTCCATGTCCAGTCAAAACGTCTTGAAGGTGTAAAAACACTGGATGTCCAGGTTTCAACATTCTTCTGTTCAGACCCAAGAAAAGCTTTTACAGTCCTCTGTGTCGAATTGATGTTGAGCGAGCATATTTCGCACTTAACAAATAGGGACAGTAAAAAAACATTAAATAACTGGGCTAGAAAATGAGAGGGCAAGCTTGTAACCTCTAGCAAAGTCTAAGAAATATCACTGCAACATTTTGAAAGTTGTTGGCAATTTGAAAGTCAATGCAACAATTGTTTCGTACCTTAGGTAATATAGGTGGTTAACTAAGCAACAATTCATATCAATATGTAAATATTAAGGTTGAGGTATACGTTAAGAAATATCTATTGAATATCAGTTATCAAATCTGAAACAATGTTAGATCTGATTTCATGAACTTTCCAGACGTGTCCTCTCTGTTCTCGTTTTCCACAATAGTGTCTGCAACGCTGATATAAGGGATCAAATTTGTTGCTTCTTTATGCGTATACAAAATTACAAGAAAGTTCAAACTTTTTTCTATCATACATGCCGGCAGCTCTGTCTTGCTTTGATGATAAAATACACACACATAAGTTATTGTTATAGGTTGGATATGCAACAGTTTCCAAATTGTAAAAATCGTGGCAGTAAATTTTGATTCTCCAGGCGGTGAGCCCATCAACAAAGACAAAAACACCACAAACCAACAAATGATTTAACATAATATATGAATATGATAAAAAGATTTTCCAAAATGAAGAAAACATTAACATCGACAGAAATATCCTTAGACACAAGGGAACATACTGTACAGTGCTTAACTCTATATGTGGTAAACTCTGACGTACGGGGCAGGAGACCTTGGATAATTATGCCAAAGCACCTATACAAATGCTTATCAGTACTCAAATTACGGGCATGCTGTTGGATCCTAAATATATCATCAACGAAGATTTCCAGTCAAAAAGTGCACTCTCAGCTGGATAACGGAATCACTGATTTACTGACTGATGGACAGACATCTGAAGATAAAAAGTCACCGTGTACACACCATCCAATTTTATTTTCTTATTTGCGTGTTGCTCTTTCTGCCTGCCTCTTCTCTCCATATCTTTCTTTACCACGTTTCGTCATATCAACTTCTGTTTTCCAACAATCTCCCTCCTTGTAATGGTTTCTTTCTTGCTCTCTGTACTGCACAGCCAGCTTTCTTTTGTTTGTGCGTTTATTTTCTTATTTGCGTGTTGCTCTTTCTGCCTGCCTCTTCTCTCCATATCTTTCTTTACCACGTTTCGTCATCTCAACGTCTGTTTTCCAACAATCTCCCTCCTTGCAATGGTTTCTTTCTTGCTCTCTGTACTGCACAGCCAGCTTTCTTTTGTTTGTGCGTTTATTTTCTTATTTGCGTGTTGCTCTTTCTGCCTGCCTCTTCTCTCCATATCTTTCTTTACCACGTTTCGTCATCTCAACGTCTGTTTTCCAACAATCTCCCTCCTTGCAATGGTTTCTTTCTTGCTCTCTGTACTGCACAGCCAGCTTTCTTTTGTTTGTGCGTTTATTTTCTTATTTGCGTGTTGCTCTTTCTGCCTGCCTCTTCTCTCCATATCTTTCTTTACCACGTTTCGTCATCTCAACGTCTGTTTTCCAACAATCTCCCTCCTTGCAATGGTTTCTTTCTTGCTCTCTGTACTGCACAGCCAGCTTTCTTTTGTTTGTGCGTTTATTTTCTTATTTGCGTGTTGCTCTTTCTGCCTGCCTCTTCTCTCCATATCTTTCTTTACCACGTTTCGTCATCTCAACGTCTGTTTTCCAACAATCTCCCTCCT
The DNA here is from genome assembly GCA_003991215.1 of Morbakka virulenta. Taxonomy (NCBI): domain Eukaryota; kingdom Metazoa; phylum Cnidaria; class Cubozoa; order Carybdeida; family Carukiidae; genus Morbakka; species Morbakka virulenta. The sequence goes on from RDPX01000039.1 coordinate 2,489,418, forward strand.
TGCAATGGTTTCTTTCTTGCTCTCTGTACTGCACAGCCAGCTTTCTTTTGTTTGTGCGTTTATTTTCTTATTTGCGTGTTGCTCTTTCTGCCTGCCTCTTCTCTCCATATCTTTCTTTACCACGTTTCGTCATCTCAACGTCTGTTTTCCAACAATCTCCCTCCTTGCAATGGTTTCTTTCTTGCTCTCTGTACTGCACAGCCAGCTTTCTTTTGTTTGTGCGTTTATTTTCTTATTTGCGTGTTGCTCTTTCTGCCTGCCTCTTCTCTCCATATCTTTCTTTACCACGTTTCGTCATCTCAACGTCTGTTTTCCAACAATCTCCCTCCTTGCAATGGTTTCTTTCTTGCTCTCTGTACTGCACAGCCAGCTTTCTTTTGTTTGTGCGTTTATTTTCTTATTTGCGTGTTGCTCTTTCTGCCTGCCTCTTCTCTCCATATCTTTCTTTACCACGTTTCGTCATCTCAACGTCTGTTTTCCAACAATCTCCCTCCTTGCAATGGTTTCTTTCTTGCTCTCTGTACTGCACAGCCAGCTTTCTTTTGTTTGTGCGTTTATTTTCTTATTTGCGTGTTGCTCTTTCTGCCTGCCTCTTCTCTCCATATCTTTCTTTACCACGTTTCGTCATCTCAACGTCTGTTTTCCAACAATCTCCCTCCTTGCAATGGTTTCTTTCTTGCTCTCTGTACTGCACAGCCAGCTTTCTTTTGTTTATACGTTTCCAATTCTGTCACTGAGGTTCGGGTGCATCCCATCCTGAGTTTCCTTCTCGACTAGATCAGGTTCTTGATTCTACACCCATAACTCCTGAAAATGTTTGCTAAGGTTACCTCTTGGCTTTGTCAATTTAACACATTAAGTTTGGCCAACATTTATCTGGCTGTTTCAAACCAATAAGGTTCTGAGTTGTTTAATTTTCTTTCTTAGTTATCCAATCTTTGCTTTCCTTGGAAATCTTTTCCTTCTTGTTAGAAATCACTTAATGATGGTTCCATTATTTTAAAATTGTACTGAGGTTTCCGATTTTTAAAAAATCGCTTTGTTAATTGTCTTTCAGTTGCAGCAATGTTTCTGAATAACTCAATAACATTTGGTTGTTAATCCATTTTGTTTGGTACAGTTCGATTAAGCAACTGATCTTGATGAGAACCTTCAGGCCGTAAAGAAATGGGGCAAAAGTTGCTTGATAAGTTAAGGGAGAAAAAAATTCTTTCAGCCCATTCTTTTAGTAATAAGAACGATCTTGGATTTTTGAATGGCTTGGGTATAGCTTTTCTACATATCACTTGGAGTACAGGATTTGAAATAACTTTAATCTTGTCTAAATTGTAAAAAATGGCGCAGACGACGTAGCTTCATCAAACGTGTCTGCACCGGAAAATGAGAGACATTTCGCAAATTTCTCAGTCTCGAAACCGACCTGCATTCTCAAAATTGCGACAAATAGAAGATAGAAAACAAAGAAGGTTTTTGATTGGTTATCAATGTCTTTATTTGTGACAACATCCCCAAACAACTGATGTTCTTTGTACGTGACGTTTTTTTGTTGTGGTGAAAAGCTGTTAATCAAACATCGTTTGATGTTTGATGTTTGTTCACAAATAATGAACCAAATTTATATCTCTCAAGCAAAGTTACGTGTCAACATTCATGTGTACAATTTAATGACGTCAATAGCGTCTAAATTCTCAGCTATTTTTGGAAATCTTCAAATTTATTTTTTCTCTCAAATATTTTTTGTAACAAGAAGTAACAAGTTGTTATCCTGTGCTCACTGGCGATTTCGGGGGACTGTAATGTTGCCTGAGGTCGTGTTTGTGTCAACCCAAACTTGACACATTCATGAAGGAGGAACAAAACAAGACAAAAAGTAAAAGAAAAGGTTTATAAGATGGCAGTAAGACCAGCATTACTGTATGGACTTTAAACAGTGATAACAATAGAAAACCAGAAAGCTGAGCTAGAAATTACAGAATGCAGGATGCTGCAGTGGTCACATGGGATAACGCGGCTGGGTAGGATTTGGAACGAATATTTAAGGCTACAATCATGTTGAGAGATTGGGAAGCAAACAAAGGGAAGCAAGGCTCAGGTGGTTCGGACATTACCTGGAGAGAGGAAGAATATGTGGGTAGGAGGATGTTGGACATGAATGTTTCAGGGAGAAGAATGTGAGAAAGACCTTTGGAAACCTAATACTATACAGAATATAGATGGGAAAGATTTGGAATTGTAGAAAAGTGAATAAAATGTATGTGTAAGGACCAAAAAGACATAGCCCGAACTCGGAACCTCACATAGAGGTACTTTCTCATGCCTGAACGCATTGGCATTCAGTGGATAAACTAACTAAAATAAAACATCTGTGTTTCCAACTTGAAAAAAACTTGGATTTACCTACGGTCTAAACGAGATCATAAAAACATCAATATGTATTTCGACCCTAATTAGACAAAACAATCTTCACTTAAGCTAGATAAACACTTACATTTGCAAGTGAAGCCTTCGGGACTGATGGATTCTTGTCCCTAACACGAACAGACCAGATAAATTTTCCTTGGGGCGTGTTTTTCTTGAGGCGAGACCTAAAATAAATCTGAAAAAAATGCATTATCGCAGCGGGAATGCACTGGTTTCTGTACGAACCAGTGAAAGCCACAGTGTGTACCGAACTGGGTTCGAACCATTCCTTATGATTATCAGGGAGATATACTCTACCGATGGAGGTATCAGCGTTCTTTCTTACCCAGATCCTTTTTGCGTTCATATATTTCACAACTGTTCTACTTAAAAACGAACGCCGATGGTCACGTGGTACAGCATGAGGTTATGATAGCCCCAAAACTGGCTCGGGTCTAATCCGGCTCACTTGTATATTTCACCTTTCTGCGAAAAATTAATTCTAAACAGTTATTTGAAAGTACTATTAGAAAGCTCTATTCTCTTTTAAAATGATTCTTTGAATACTAAAACTCAGAACTTTAAGTCAGGTATGCAGACAATCTATAATGTGTAGCAGACAACAATCGTATTTTTAAACATACATCTACTCAAATTTATAAAAAATACAGATTATATTTCTGTTTACAAGTAAATAACTTTCTGAATAAACATGCGTCCCTAAGTTCCCTCATTACAAAAATAAGCTGATCTGGAGGAGAAGTCAGCTACCAAAGAACATTTAGTGGCGACGTAGAGACGAACGTAAATAAACAAATGTAAAGAGCAGAGGGTCTACTTTTGAGGTTAAACCATATGGGCAGTCATTTTGTATACCTGTCTGTACGATAGCTAAAGGAAGAAGTACTTATTAGGTCTTTGATTAACAGCAGAATATATTGTTTTGCTTTACTTCTAATGTTGACGTGTGGTATTAAACATTTGTTATAATTTGTATCTTTTAAAATTCAGTTTCTAAATCACGAATTCGCAAACGTATATTCAAATGCTTTTACTGGAAAGAGAAACAATTACACAAACTTACATACTTCGCAGGAATGGAAAATGTGAAGAATAAACAAAGGAAATTGATTGGCATCCAGAGCAAGTGAAAGTATGTTACTACAGACAGCTCAAACGTTGGAAGGAACAGGGAACTGAAATTGACTGTGGAAATTCTATTTGATCTAGATTGCTCAAAGGGTTTATTTTGTCTGAAATCATATGACGAAACCAAGGACGAAATTGGAGACAGTAAAACACACACTTTTATAAGTTTCACAAAAGTGTGCTAGAAAGACACAAAGCAAAGTTATATTAACGTGCAGCAATGGAATTTAATTATAATATATGCATGTAGTATTATTATATATAACATAATTTATATCTTTATAATAAATAATATGTGATATTCATACACGGAAATTGAATCTTGCTGTTATTATATAACAAGGATGCCGACAGGTTTCTCCTATGTCTTTTATTCTCAAATGACATTAAATGCCATCCAGAGTTATGGAGATGGATATTCTATCTCTTCACGTAAAAGCGAACTTAAGGCGTTATCACATGACTAGTACTGCTGACAAATCCTCTTCGTGGTATACTAGCCCATTGATACAAAACCAAAAAGAAGTCACAGCGCCAGAAGGTCGCTTGTGAAGCTATTGTGAGTCATGTGATCCATGGAAAAGGGAATGGATACTAAAGAATAGCTCAATGCGGAAAACTTCACTGGCTACCAGATGACACTTCTGGGTTTGATATTTGAAAACAATCAAAAAACTATGACTGTAACAAAGCCTTTGGAATATAACCAAAGTGTCAAACATCTAATAAGTAATATATTTCATACAAGATATTGTTGCATTTGCGCATTTTCTTGAGTCAGTGCCAGAACAGTTTTTAATTTCGGAAGTAAGAGTTTCGCACAAAATCAGGAAGTGTTTAGGACACAGTGAGTAGGTGAAAACAAAGCTTTTGTGAATGAACCACGAAAAATTCGAAAAATTAACCTCTACTTTCCAAGAAATTGAGTTTAAGGACTTCATTAATAACACCCACGTCAATCTCGAACACTTGTTTATTTCAAAATAATATCTCTTTACATTTACTCCTTTACAGTAAGAGAAATTATATTAAAATTATAACTATACTTTTAATAGAATTTTTCTTACTGTAAACTGATAATAAGACTACTTTTATTATCATTTGTGCAATTGATTGGTTGCTGGGGGCTCAGCCCCCAATGTTTCGGACAAGTGACAAAAAGATCTTACTTACTTATCCTCCTCGAGGCATGAGCGGCTCATAAGGCTTGACAGCATCCTTTGCCATCTCTCTCTGTCTTTTGCTATGTTCCCAACTTCGCTCCATGTTTGCCATCCTAGGTCATTTCTTTCTGCTTCCGCATTCCTCCGCCATGTTGTTCGTGGGCGTCCTCTTTTTCTTTTTCCCTCTGGTGTCAATGTTGAGGCTACTCTGCAGCTATCATTTTCTGGCTTTCTCAGTGTATGTTCAATTCATCTCGATCTCCTGCATCTCATGATCTCTCCTACTGGACTGGTCTTCGTCCTAATGTAGAGCTCGTTGTTTGTGATTTTTGTGGGCCAGGTAAATGACAAATGACATTTATCATCTTATGTTTATCTGCTCTGACCTTTTTCTTTACACTTTGTCCATCTCACTATACTTCTGTTGTTTGATAGCACGAATTCTCTCTTAACTTACACAGTTCATCTCATTATTCATTTTGTTCCTTTCGTCTATAGCTTTCCAAGTTTCACTGCTTATCCACTCTTTATGCTCCTTCCTTTTCTATCTTGTATATTAGCCGGATAAACGCCATCCTTGCGCCGCCTAAGTGTAGAATCGTACCTAAGAACCACCAGTTGCATCAACTATCTATTCGTGGTATCACTATCCATCACCATAGGGCTTTAAGTGGAGAGTCGACTTCCTCATAGATAGAAATGGAAATTGTTTGCCCAGAGCAAGGTCCAACTCAGCAGATCCGATACACCTGCGCCAGGATTAAGCATGTAATGATGGGAAAGCAGATCACAGGTTTGGTTTCAGAGTGTCCTTCTATTAGACGTGTTGCTAAAGAATCGAAGAACCTCTTCTGCCCCTGATGGGTAGCTTTCTCATCTGGGTGCTGAGCCCAACTGATTGATCAATTCATCCCGTTGGTTGAATAATTATGTATGATTTTTATAGTTAATAATTTCTAGGGTTTCACATAAACATAACACAAATTGTTCGATTAGTAACCATATAGTTTTTGCCTGGAAATCGTTGAAAACGTGAAACTTTTAGTTGTGCAAACAATGTAGTTATCTTTTCCAGTTTTCCTCTATCTCAGCCCTATTTTTATAAATATGGAGAATATGGAGCATTCTCTGGTGTATGTACATACAGGCATATATATATATGTGTGTGTGTGTGTGTATTAAAAGTAAGGAATAACAACGAATTCTTGTGTAACTACAAGTTTCACATATTTATTGATCAACGATTATATGTATATACAGGAGTTCTCTGAATGTAGTACTTTTGAAGTTATTTTTATTTTATTTCCTTTAAGGATTTCAAACTTTGCATTTGCTTGGTAAGATACGGTTAATCAAGATGACTCACACCTCATAACATGAAAAATTTAATAGTTTTTACCAGGAATATTTATACTTGATAGCAGTTACTTGGTTTTTATCAGGGGATTGTGATTTCATTGTACGTACTCCGGAAGTTCTTTTTTGTTCTATATAACATTTGTTTATAAAAATTAATTGAAATATACTTGATTGATCGGTTGATTCGCTATTTCCAGTTAAAATCTAATACGACAATGCTGATCTTATGACAGCTGCTTCTGCAAGAATAGAAAGTGAAATTGAAAAGAAGGAGAAGAAAATAACTTGGTTAACATGTTAACGATTTTATGCATGGTACTCTAACTTCAAATTTGATTAAAATGTCTTTTCTGAAGGATTTTCTTTTTTTTGAAAACACTTCTTTTTTTGAACAGGTATGTAAAACAAAAAATATCCATAACAATTGTACAGGTTTTAAATATTTTTCGCAAAGAAAAGCCAACTCCTAATCACAAGAAGGAAAAATTATCAAAAAAGATCGTCGCCGTTCCATGGCTTCACTCTGTTTGAGTCCTGGGTATATATATATACACACACACATATATATATATGTATATGTATACATACATATAAATACACACATATATATATGTATATGTATATATACACATATATATACACATATATATACACACATATATATGTATATGTATACATACACATATATATACACATATATATA
>RDPX01000039.1:2506988-2518051 GCA_003991215.1 Morbakka virulenta
TTAAAATCCATTTACGTTGTAGTTGTAATTGGAATAGTATAATATGTAGCACTCAGGGTCCAACCCCATTTCAATCCTTCGCAGGAGTATTTTAACGAGCCTCTGCATCCCTCTAAGCTGTGTCGCTGTTGTGAGCCCATTACAATCCAGTGGTTCTTACCATCAAACTACAACTTGTTTGCAGTGTTATTCATGCTTCTGTTACCAGTAAACAAGGTAACAAGCATCAAAGATGGGTTGTCAGAATCCCTGAGTATCAAACCGATGTTGTTTAAAATGTAGGTTTCTCTGTCGATGTAGCTGATATGTGTTATTCACTGGAGGATTGATGATCAAATTAAAAGTCACCTCCGACATTTCTGTGATCGTAAATTAATCATGCAGTTGTCGATATTCTGATCCATGCAATTAATTCCATCCACTGACTAGTTGTTAGAATTAGTAATTTTGTCTGGTTAATACCAATCTTTCTTTTTTCTTCGTGACTATATCTTTTGACTTGTTGGAGAGTTTCTTCCCCTATAACTGTAGACAGTGTTATCTTTACATCAAACAGCTGTTATGTCCAACGAAACACCAATGGCAACATCAGATGACCGGCGTTTTTTAGTCATTGACGCCATATCTGGTATCGGAGCATTTTCCATTCTTTTAGCCCTTGCAGTCCCACTCGGTGCCATTCCATTTAACCTCAAATGTCTTACCAAGACTGGACTTGTGCAAAAACTATCCGTTACAACGTGATGATTTCAGTTGACAACTACTGGTATTTTGAAGAGGAGCCGTGGCTTAATGGTTAGTGCAACTGCACCGTAACCAAGACGTTCTAGGTTCGATTCCATGAGCGGGCGACTTTGGAACTTTGCAAAGGAACAAGCCATTGGTTGGCGTCAGGAAGGGTATCCGGACAAGAAATTCCTCACTGCCAATTCCAAGTACGAAGGGAACCGCCTGAGCCCCAGTTACTAGGGAAATTGACGTTAAAACAAACAAACAAAAACAAAACAAGACATGCAAATACTAAACCACCGAGAAATAATCAATAATCTTCGTATTCCTGGAGAATAGAATCTTTCCCTACATACAGACGGAATTGAATACAATATTCCAAAGGTGTTGCCATTACCTAAAAACATAAATTTGAATAAAATTAGTTTGTCATGAATATATTGTTTAGCACTGTACTGTTGATTTGTCAACACTCTCAACTTGAGTTGGGAGTTCAATAATTAATTAATCACTGTTGATTCGTAGCATCAAATAACGGGTCGAACTTTTGCAAACTGATCTGAATTACCAAGAGAATTACCAAAAGACCATTATCAGCAAAATGCAAGTATTATATGATCTCTATAAATTCGTCCTCTGATATCATTCCTAAGACAAGCAGATTATGCCTTTCCCAATAAATTTTTTCCTGTGGTAACTATGTATATTAGCTTACCAGAAGGAATCCGAGGAAAACTTTGAATTGATAAAACTTTATTGAAGTATTTCTGTTTCTTTCAACTTCTTTATATTTTAAGGTTAACTTGTCAATAATAGAGGAGTATTGGTTTGTTGTTACTGCAATTGCTATTGGAAGTACGTAGGTTCCAACTACTGCAGTACATTGAACGAGGGATTTTGCTAAATTAGTGACACCAACCGCCCCACCTTGTTTAGCGTGGAGTGGAGAAAAATTGTGCAAAACACAAAACGAATATTGGTTGATAACTGCACTTACTATATCAATGCACTTTCTCCTTTGGATTTTGCTATTTCCCGGCTCTGTTTGGGTTTCCCTACAGGATATCACAATTATTTTGCTAGGTAGATTTAATAGTTGAAAATGAAGATTAATAAGACTCACAAGTTCGTAACTACTGTCATGTGATTATTTAAAGAAAGGTGTAGTTTATTTCCCGAGAAAATGTAGATGGTTTGGAGTTAAAGTTGTAATTTTCTCAAACGTTTGTATAAATATGTTACCATTATATCCAGTTGAATTTGATGATATTGTGCCAAAAAATTTTTTTTCTGTGATTGATAGTATGGAAATAAATCAGATTATTTGAGCTGACGTTTATTGGGTCAGTTAAAATTGATTCAAAAAGAATTTTTTGGACAGTAAAATATTGAGAGATTTTCCCAACAATTAACTGACTCACTGAGCTTTATTTTTTGTCTGTAAATCCTGACGCTTGTTGGCATATTCATTCTTAACAAAATTATTACTTATGTTATTTGAAAGAAAAACATTGCTCGACAACCATTTGACAATGGAATAGTTTTAATGTTTTTTTCAAATTAAATGTGAGTGTAAAAACGTAATAAATTTGTTGTTATAAATCAATCCAAACAATATTTGTTATTTGTTAATATTTTCAAATCAAACATGATTGATTCATAAAATTCTTCTTCTTCTTCTTCTTTTTCTTCTTCTTCTTCTTGTGCACTATCGTATGACATTGGCGACCAGTTTATGCCAATCGTTCCTGGTTTCTGTGCATCGAATAACTTCAATGATTCATAAAATATTACGACTTAATCAGGATGTTTTATTTGATTTGATTAGTTGTTATTACCATGAAAGGAATGCGTGCTGCAAACAAGTGCTTCACATTTGAGGAGATACTTCCGTCTGTTGATTTGTTGAGGAAAAAATGCAGTGATTATAATCGAGTATAAATTTACTATTTCCTTTAAAAGCTTTTAAATACTTCTCATTAACTTTCAATCAATATATTACTTCTGTCTACGGAGGCCTTTAATTCGACATAACAAAACCATATTTAGCAGTTGAATAATGTATTTTTAATCTGTTTCCTACGCAAAACCTTCAAAACCTTTTACCAATGGGAGGTCCTTATTGGAGAGAGCCTGGGAGACAATCTCAAAACGGGCGAGTCCCGTTCAAAACGGGAGAGTCCCGTTCAAAACGGGAGAGTCCCGTTCAAAACGGGAGAGTCTCGTTCAAATCGGGAAAATCCCGTTCAAAACGGGACTGTTAAAACATTTGAAAATACCATGTAGTTAGCATTACGATTCAGACCTTTCAGCCTTTGTGGGACCTAAGTTCTGCAGAGATGTTGTGTAATGTCAAGATCAGCTCCTTCCCTGTGCTGGTAATAGCAGTCTTTCAGTTCAAGATAAGACAGGTGGTTTTGTACCATTTTCTAAGCTCTCTATCAGTTGCTTTCATAATAAAATGATCAAAGAGGTAAATAACTGAAAATCTGTCATATCCCTCTTGTCTCGTCTGATTGATCAACAAAATGACTCAATAAGCTCATTATGAACATACTCAATCACCTTCCTATTACTAACATTTGCATTCTATATTTCTTAGTTTCTTTTCTTGATAAAAAGGTCACGACCCTATGAGGTGAGGTTTCAATATGCAAAATACAGATGTTCGATGGAAACTCTCTTTTAATTCACACAAAAGAGATGAGAGTGAGTATATTTTGCAGAGCATGTCGTCAGATTTGAAAGGGATGACAAAAGGGCCGTTACTATGAATAGTGTCTGGATGGAAAAGAAAGTGAAGGCTTGAAACACAATGAGACAGAATGACGCAATAAAAAACCCGCTTGGAAGCAGATTTTTTGATCACCCAAGTATTTAAGATAATAATACTCCTGTCAACCATCGACAGACTTCCCTCAAAACTCTTGAAATCTCTAAAAATAGCATTTATCTTGGTAGACGTGTCTGCAATAACTTAATCAAGGATTTTTGAAATTTACAGTCGATCCAGGGGACATGTTTGGGCAGGTACCGAAACCAAACAAAGCCAATCATTTTAGAAATAAATTCTTCTTTATTTTCGTAGCTTTGCTGTCTGCAATTAATCGTTTTAGCAGACGTTTGAACAAACCCTAGAAAACTGAGGGTGAAAATATATCACGTTGTGACTGATTGACAGCTCTGTTGCAGTTGTAGCAACAGCAGCACCAATAATAGTAATATCAAGAGAGAGACAACATAAATAGCTATTGCTTTGTTTACATCCAGCAGAAAACAACCAGAAACTTTTAAAGGTTTTAACTTTTTCACTTGCTTGAAGACCGCAAATTATTGTGAAAAAATATCAGTACCTATAATTAAAAACGTGAAGATTATTGAGTTGATTGACAACATATTGAAAGAAAAATACTCAGGCTTTTATTTGAAACAGAGAATTATCAGAAAATTGTAACTTCCCATAGCAGCCCTTTTTGGTGGTGTGCTCTAGGACCCCCAACTTATCTAACGCTATAACTTTCCTATCATCCTCCTGCTCTGATTAAATCCTTACCACTTTCCGAATTTATTGATCTGGGAGAGAGAGGACCACTGTACAATAGCGAAATGGGTACTTCTTCTATTGCTTGTGGAAGAAGTTGTGAAAAGTGGGGCTTTCCATTTTCTTCTATTGCTTGGAGTAAATTTCAAATGAAATGTTCTGGTAACACTGAAAGTAACACAACGGCAAGCACTGAAGCAATATTCAGTAGAGCAAGAAACCCCGGGGCCGTCAATTAGACTGGATGATCCAAAACATTAGCACTTTCAAACATAGCTTTCTTTGCACCATTTTCAAGAGAATTTTAGAGTTTCATGGTTGTGGTACGTAAAAAGTTCGAAAAATGGATTCTGACAGCTAAAACAATAATTTGCAAGCCATGCTCCTCGTAGCGGCACGTCCCACACCTGTTGGTGTGAATATCTATTTTCTAGTATGTTTACGAAGGATATGCACCCATCTTTCTAATTACCAGTGGCATTCCAAAAAAAGTATTTCCTGTTTTTCAACCATAGTATACAACATTATTAGCCCTCACAAAAATGTCTCAATCAGCAGCTTCTTTGAATCAAAATTACCTATTGTCAAAAAACGACCACCCTCGCTGACAGAGACAGCTCGTGTCTCTTTTGTTATTACCTTAAATTCAAAGTAAAGAATTTGAACGTATTCTTCATCGTCACTACAACACAATAATAAATGTTTACCCTCAAACGGAAATCGTCTTTCCAAATTCTCCCATTTTGTCATAAAGAAATCACAAATGCTTAAAAGATAGTCATGATGCAAATATATGTCACTGTCCCAACGTGGTGACTGACCGGTTGAATGGAATGTTCACCGTTGGTGTCTTCCAACAGAAATGATAAAGGAGGATGGTAGAAGAACGATGGTGGATGGACCAACAACGAAGGAGAGATAGACTGAAGAAGTTTTCGAGGGGAAAAAAAGAAAAAAAACCTCTTAAACTAGGGGACCTAATAAATTACAAGGCTGGGTGAAAACTGTAATGGGTTAAGACTCAACGATCTGGTTTTTCCGTTAACTTTTTTCAAACGAAAAAACTTTTCGTTTTTTCACCTCGACGNCAATACAGACAAAATACAGTCTGAGGGAGTAATCACCAAGAAATGAACTGTTAAAGAAAATATAGAGGAAGGGCCTACCCACGGAAGATCCTGGAAACCGTATATCTTGTATTTTATGGTGTTTTGCGTGCTTTCTGTCCCACTTTTTCTTGATCTGTTGCTTCCCTTCGGGTCTCTCATAGATGGATATTCGTGAAAGACAAACAAGGGCCCACTATTTACCAGGTGGTCGATCAATGAAAGAGCCAGTAGTTAAATAGGATCTCGTCGTGTATCAAGACGGACTATTGGATTGGAAAGTAACGAGAAGAAACTTGCAAACCAGGGTGGCCAATCAACTGAGGCTTGAGACAGGGGAGTGGAGTTTGTGTCAAGTCTCTTCTTTAGATAGCCAAAAATCAACTATACGTTGGCCTCTTGAATAGCTTATCTTGTCTTTATTTATCCCATAATCCAAATTTTTTTAGAGCATTCCCAATGCTTTCTGACCAGACATTTTTCTGCATACAGCTGCTCTCTGCAGTTTGCTCTGAGTCGCTGAAGCCCAGATCTGCCCACTCTCTTATATTTCTTAACATGTTTACATCTTTCAGCGTTTTTCTCCTCTTTTGTCCATCGCCTTGTGAAATAGTCTTTACAAGACCGAGCATTTCGTCGTCGTCGTTTAGTGCCTTGTCAGAGTCTGACACTGGCCGTCGCAGTATTAAACAGTGTCCTGTTCTTCATGGTTCAAATAGTGTCCACGCCTCATCTGGCGAAAACAGTTGCCTATCCATCGCCAAAAACGTTCCCCTTTTGTCTTTATCTATCTCTTTTCCTTTTTATTCTTCCTATTACCATCTCATTTTCTATTCTATTCTTCCGTATTGCATGTCGCAAGAAAAAACATGGCTTCTGTATCATTTGTTTCGTTAGTTGTCTGCGATATGTACTAGGTCTTTATTCGTTACCTTCTTTATCCAAGAAATCATCATCTTGCTTAACATTCACATTTCTGTTGCCTCTATTTATTTACATCCTTTCGCTTACTCTGCATGTTTTAGATCCATACATCTATATACTTTATATGTAGCACTTGATCTAATTTGGTCTCATTTTAAATATTCGTAGGAGCAAATACATTGGACACAGATTTAAATGTTTTTGCAAGCCAAATTCTTTGCTATATTTCTTGATCTTATTTCGTATCTAATGTTAATATGCTCCCTAGATAATCACCGTTTTCCTACTCGTTTCACTACCATTCCTCCAGTCTCTTATTTTGAAATTTTGGATTCACATTCTTCTTTGAACAGGCAATACTGAAAGTGTACAGAGAGAAGACCTCGCAAAACAAAATATATCCTTGTCTTACACCTATGTTGACCAAATCAATCATATCTTCTTCAATGCGCTCTGCTGCTCATTGTTCCCAGTAGAGGTTCTTGATTAATTCTATATCTTTGCCATCAACATCCAGTTCTCCAAGCATTTTAAGCCCTGGTGCACGTCCAATTCTATCAAAATCTTTTACGTAGTCGATAAAACACCTATACACATCTTTTTGTAACTCTTCTCATCTCTCAGCATTCATTAGAAGTGTGATCATTGCATTTCTTTTTCTCTTGGACGGTATAAATCCGAATTGCTCTTCTGATATTTCACCAGCGTTCCGCTTCTCATTCTTTGTATTAGAATTTTCACGATCTTGTAACACAGCCATACCATCCCACTTAGCCTCAATTTGTAAGCCATCAGGTTAAGGTAAAACTGTTACTTTATCATTATTATAAGTTAAATAATCAATTATTAATAACTTACAATAATAATTAACAATAATTACAAATTATTATTGTATTATGAAAATTAATTTTCCGTCCTTCTTTGTGAGCTGTCCTTTTGAATCCCCTTTGCTTCTTCTTTTTCTTCTCCTTTATGGCTTTGCAGGGTCAGCCACCCGGGTCTTCCACTTTCAGGTTTCTCTTTCCAGGGCCTCTTCCTGATGAACGCCGAAGTAGCTCACATCCTCCTTCACATTATCTCTCCATCACTTCTTTGGTCTTCCTCTCGGCCTTATTCCTGGTACTATACTTTCCAGAGCCACGTTTACTGAGTGCCCTTCTTCCCTCCTCCTCACATGTCCGTACCATTTCAACGTTTTTATTTTAGTTGCTTTCAGTACCCTCTCTTCCTTCTTTCCTATTGTCCACAATTTTGCACCATAGAGGAAACAGGTCGTATTATGGTTATGTAAAGCTTTACCTTGAGTTTCCTAGGGATCTTCCTCTCATTGTTAACACCTGACAGCTCTCTCTACTTGTTCCATGCTGCTGCCACTCTTGTTTGGATAGCCACATGCGACCCTCGTCTGGCAACTACGGTCACTCCAAAGTATTTAAACTCCAGGATCTGCTTGAGCCTAGCATTGCTCTTGTCTTTGATGTTTAGTATCACATCCTTTCTGCTACTTGCCATGACTTCAATCTTCAGGTGCTTACCTTCAAGCCCCTTCTCTCCTTCTCAACCTGCCACCTCAGCCATCTTCTCGGCAGCTCTTTCTCACTGTCTGCCACTACCGCCAAGTCGTCTGCAAAAAGTAGTTCCCATGACAGGCCCGTGCGGAAGTCCTTACTAATGACGTCCAGTACCACAATAAAGAGAAAGGGACTAAGTCCAGACCCTTGGTGCAGACCGACTCTGATAGTAAACTCGTCTGTTATGCCATATTTTGTTCTCGCGACTGTCTTTGCTCCTCGGTTTGTGGTTTCGAACATCCTTATCAGCTTGTCTGGGACTTTTTGCTGTGTGAGGCACCAGTACACCAGATTTCTAGGGACTCGCTCAAAGGCCTCCTTTGAGTCCACGAAAGTGAATTAAAGGTTCATATTTACTTCAAGATGCTTTTCCTGCTGTTGCTGTGTTACAAAGATCTTTTCAGAAGCCAGCTCTATGTTTGTCAAACACAAACTAGAGAATATTTTGTCTAAACACAGTATGGCATCTTGCAATAAACTATTGTTTAATTTGATTCTTGAGCAAACAAAGTTTCGTTGAGATCTTTAAAAAGGCTATAACAGAAGCCCTTGTGTACATGCCTGCTTTTCAGATCTAATACCTTAATGTGTTTTGGGGGACATTAAGAAATATTTGCCTTTCTAGGTTAAAACCTGTAACGGATTCGTTTCTACATACAAATGGTGAAACTTATCAAATTGTAAAATATCATATAGATAATCTCCAATTTAAAGAAAAGAAATATGCTACTGTGTCTTTAGAAATACCACTTTTCTTTTAATGAATATCCTGGTTAGCTAAGTAAAAGAGCAATAATAATAAAGGATATGATATTGGCAGTCATATTTTTCTGAAATTCCTGTCACTTTTTTTGCATACCATATTTCCTTGCCCACGGAAAATTGTTGAGACTGTAGCCCATACTTTAGAAAATGGCTTTACCCCAGAAAATATGTAAGCATGTTGAAACCAATTTGAATGATCTTTGATGGTTGTGTTATCTTCAGAAAAATAAATTAGAAAATTCGTTTTGGAGAATCCCAACCACAAAGGCTGGTGTTCCTGGAAGCCTAACTTTTGGTGGCAACTGAAATAATTGTTGAATTGTTTAATATTTCATTTGAAAAATATAATTTGACATATATGCCAACTAATGACCCAACAAAAATATTTGGTAATTTTGATAATTTTATCAAAGAACGACATCGATTATCCCCTTTTTATTTTTCAATGCTTGTACTGTAATAGTTTGTTTTGTTTCTTTTTCATTTGTGTTACTTTTATTTTTTATTTACTTTTCCTTTGGTTTTAAGTCTCAAAGTCTTCTATTTCCTATTTTAATCTTGATCACATTCCCTCCCCATTTTTGGCCTACGTACGCCTTCTTATGTATTTTGTATCATCTATTATTGTTATTATTATTATTATTATTGTTATTATTATTATTATTATTATTACTATAATTACATTTTTATCGTTGTTCTACTGTGCGTTGTAATGATTTTTATTACAGGACCCAAATTGATAACAGCATTACTTAAATATATAATATATATAATATATATACATATATTAAATATTATTGTATTTATAAAACAAAGCAACAAATCAGAAAATTGACTGACTTTTTGTTGAACTATTTCGTTTATGCTTAGTGGATTTAATAGCATAAACTAAATTGGGCGAAAAGCAGTTCTCTCCTTGTTTGAAACATAGTTGTCCAGTGGTATCATAAAACATCAAATATTTGCTTCTTATAACATTACATGTATTGAAAGACGGGTGTTGACGGGTGTTGATATACCATAGATTCTCCACATTTAGCTGGTGTGGAAAAGGAAATGGGGAGTTTACCAACACATCTGTCACAATGGTAATGCACCTGGATAAATATTACCAAACAAACAAGAAAACAAACAAACAAACAAGGATAACTCTAGGAAAACCCATTTATCCAACCAATGCTCACGATTTATTTACCAAAAAACCTTGATGAGAAAACAGCGGAACAACTGTACGCAACCAAGTACATGAAAATTAAAAATTTTTCAAACCTAAGTAATACAAGCCATAGAATAATGCAACAATACAGAACGTACAATCAAGTCACAGAATCAGTACGAAAGTGTTGACGAAAAATGAGAGAGCTTTATTGTAGAAATTTTCTTTAACACTACACTTCTTGGTGATCACTATTGGCGTCGAGGTGAAAAAACGAAAACTTTTTTCGTTTGAAAAAAGGTTAACGGAAAAACCAGATCGTTGAGTCTTAACCCATTACAGTTTTCACCCAGCCTTGTAATTTATTAGGTCCCCTAGTTTAAGACGTTCTTTTCAATTTTTTCCCCCTCGAAAACTCCTTCAGTCTATCATTTTTGTGAGGGCTAATAATGTTGTATCCTCTGGTTGAAAAACAGGAAATACTTTTTTTGAATGGCACTGGTAATTAGAAAGATGGGTGCATATCCTTCGTAAACATACTAGAAAATAGATATTCACACCAACAGGTGTAGGACGTGCCGCTACGAGGAGCATGCCTTGCAAATTATTGTTTTAGCTGTCAGAATCCATTTTTCGGCCTTTTTCGTACCACAACCATGAAACCCTAAAGTTCTCTTGAAAATGGTGCAAAGAAAGCTATGTTTGAAAGTGCTAATGTTTTGGATCATCCACTGTAATTGAAGGCCCCGGGGTTTCTTGCTCTACCGAATATTGATACTTCTTCCATTCCACAAGGAATGTAAGAAGTACCAATTTCGGGTATTATCTAGTGCTCCTCTCTCTCTCAGATCAATAAATTCGGAACGTGGCAAGGATTTAATCAGACCAGGAGGATGATAGGAAAGTTATAGCGTTACGTAAGTTGGGGGCCTAGAGCACACCACCATAAAAGGCGCTGCTATGGGAAGTTATAATTTTCTGGTAATTCTCTGTTTCAAATAAAAGCCTGAGTATTTTTCTTTCAATATGTTGTCAATCAACTTAATAATCTTCACGTTTTTAATTATAGGTACTGAGATTTTTTTACAATAATTTGCGGTCTTCAAGCAAGTGAAAAAGTTAAAACTCTTAAAAGTTTCTGGTTGTTTTCTGCTGGATGTAAACAAAGCAATAGCTATTTATGTTGTATCTCTATTACTATCACTATTACTATTACTATTACTATTACTATTACTATTACTATTACTATTACTATTACTATTACTATTACT
>RDPX01000039.1:2529882-2549168 GCA_003991215.1 Morbakka virulenta
TATATATATATATATATATATATATATATATATATATATATATATATATATATATATATATGTGTGTGTGTGTGTATGTGTGTACGTGTATACATTTTTTTTCACTGTATGATCTGGTTTTTTTTGTCCTGAAAATGAGTGCCGTACGAGTCAAAAAATCGATTTGCCCGTACTACAGTACGGCCAAACTGTACTTTTGACAAGTATATAAAAGTAGCTGCAGGGGAAAAACTTTTTTTATCAAAGAAATCTAGAAAATATCACTTTTACCACTAAGGCAGACGCAGACAATCTGCAACGTCATGCCATTCGATTTTCTTTTCACATATTTCCCTTTTTCTTAATGTGTTCTTAAGGACTTGATCAAGCAGTAGCGAAATATTCCTAATGAAACAAACCAATGGTTTTTTAAAAATGACAAACCAAACTCAGAATCTGATGAGCCACTAAAGAACTTCTTCCATTGGTTTCGCTATTTGATCATCAATGTAATGTCCACAAACCATGTGGTCTGCCACTCAGAGCTTAACTGGGCATCGGCGTGAAATTGAGGCTTGCACCAGGACCCTTTTGCATTTCATGCTGGCGATCAACCATTCGGCACAAATCAATACAAATCACATGCCAAACATTCTTTTAATTGTGGTAAATTTTAATTCCATCCTTGGAACAATTATTGATTTATCATTCATAGAATATCTAATGAATTGTTGACTGTCATACACCTCCTCGATAACCTCATGTTTTGCTTGTGGGATTTTTTTTCCAAGGGGCTCGAAGTCTCTTTAAATGAAGAAAAGTGAATCTGTATTTTGTTTACTAAATAGGAACACCACAATTTCCTAATTGCGGTCTAATGGCTTCAGTATTATGGTGAAACGCCTTCATACAAACTTCATTTAGCGTTATCATCTTCCATGAAAATGTAAGGTAATTTCATCTTGAAACGAATGTCTGGTGTCGTAATGGTTCACCAGAATTTAATGACGTCAGAAGTGCCAAAGGGAAATTCCCAGCTACTTTTGAAAGGTTTAGGGTGTGATTGGATATTTTGGAATGTTCTTGGTAAATACAAACTAGGTTAAATACACTTGCAAGATCTTTCAAACATCACTTGAAGCCTTGTAATTAATGCTAAATGGTATTTTTTGTTCAACGTAATAGCCAACGAGTATTTTTTAGACTTTTATTTGAGTAATGAGTCAGATTTATAATGTATGAAACATTCTAAAGATTATTCTGTTGCCAATATTTTTCTTGTTATAACTGGATATTCAGAATACAAAGCTGTGTAACTAAAATCAACTCAAACTCTTCTGTAATAAAAGTAGACTCTTGACCTCCAAAAACAGAAGATTAGCTCATAGGATTTTCCTGGTGAAGTGTAGAAGCAGCTAATTATCGAAACAGGTCTGTGGTGTGAACGATAAAAAATGTCTTTATTGGAAATATGAATATTAATAATACCGCTTTCCAACTTGGTTAAAAATGTATCTAAAACAGTTTGTATGATTTATCTTTTTTATATTTTTATTTCAAATCTTAAATTTTGAGAAGATCTTGGCTTCAGTAGGAACTTGATTTTGAAAACTCTGAACTTTATGGACTCAGAGGAAGCCATAGATATAAGAGCTTTATCATGTTTTGAGTCGTAAGCTTTTACTGAGCAACTTTTCAAGAGATACTTCTCTTGTCGTCAGGCTTTCGATGGGAAAGGTATCTCTCGAAACGAATCTCAGAAAAAAGCTTACTACTCAAGACATGATAAAGCTCTTACATCTATGGAATTTGATCATTACAAAAGTAAGTGTGTGTATGTGTGGGGGGATGTGTGAGTTTGTTCGTTGTATGTGTGTGTGTGTACATGTACGTATGTGTTTATGTCGTCAAGTGCTAGTTATATGATTGCTGAGGCAGAGTGAATTATGCTCGTTTTTTTATATTTTTGTAAGATCTAAATTATTTTTTATAAATGTCAATCACTGAATCTGATTTCAATTTATCTGCTTTTAACTTATTTATTTATCAATTAAAAGTACAGCCATTTTTCTTTTATTCCTTTCTCGAGTATTATGCGGGTTAAAAAGGTGTGCGTGTGTGCGTATGAGTAAGTGTGTGTATGTGGTCAAGTTTCAGACCTAGTGCACTGATATACTTGTTTATTTTATACTCTTTTTTTCAGTTGCTGGTGCCTTGACATTTTGTAGGCAATTTTCAAACTTCCCACAAAATATTAAAACACCAAAATGTCATATTAAACTGCATTTTCAAACACAGATCTTTGAACAACAATAAGTTTACAAAATAATTAGTTTTTGAGTTTCTAATGCCACTCCCTCTGTCTATTTTTGGCAAGAGCATACGTATTATCTCTTGCTAATCAATCCGGAGGTTCAGCATAGCAGCAAAATTAGGATCGAAATCTCACTCTCTTGTATGGATTATTTTCTCTATTAATCAAACAGATAATGCAGATGCTGTCTGCACGATGTGCAAGACAGATGTAACAAGAGAAAAAAGAAGCAAAGGCCAAAGCTCTTACAGTGCCGTGCCTCTTCACAACCATTTGAAACGCTGATATAAAATTGAATAAGATTCTGCATATTTTGAATTTGCAAAGAAAGAATGATGAAACCAATTTATTGCAACTCATTCCCAAATAACAAAAATTTAAAGAAACAAGAAGTGTGCAAACAACATTTGAAAATAGCAAATATTTGGGACATCAATGACTCCCGCTCGCAAGCGATAATCATCTCATTAACCCTCATCCTCAAGTGGCTTTTAGCCTTGATGTGTTGGTGACTTATTAGTACATAAAAAAACCTAAAAAAAACCAAGAGGACTGTAAAAATGATGACATCTGAGAATTGCATATTTTCATTCTCGAGGATCAAAGCTCTTTTGAACTCGCTACCTCATTTCCACCCGAAAGAAATTCACACTGCAGACACTTTCAAATCTTTTAGAACATTGTGAGATCTTTCATTGCTGGATAAAACAAATTTAAATCACGCCATACCTTTGGACATGTTTATATTCAAGCAAGTTCTTTCTTTTAACTGCACATTCGCTGGACAATGACGTTTACAGAAAGAGTGCAATGATTAACGCAAGTGATTTTCCAGGAAAACACAGCGGTTCTTTAATAAAATTAACTTTTCGTTCAATGTTCCAAGAATGCTCAATTGAAGTGTCTAAAGTCCAGATGCTTTGGCGTAATGGTGCTTCTGATTTTGCACTTGGGTCATGCCATGCTGAAGGGATTCAATTTTAAGTCAGCGAACTGTAAATGAAATGGGAATAAATGAAAACCATGACTTCTCCATCATATGAGTGGGAATGAATGAAAACCATGACTTCTCCATCATATGAGTGGGAATGAATGAAAACCATGACTTCTCCATCCTATGAGTGGGAATGAATGAAAACCATGACTTCTCCATCATATGAGTGGGAATGAATGAAAACCATGACTTCTCCATCATATGAGTGGGAATGAATGAAAACCATGACTTCTCTTTTTGCATTTTTCGAAATTATGAGAAAAGTAATCGGTGATTAGTTCCATCTTTCATCAGTAATTCGTGAGATTGCAGCATTACACAGATAGCTTTCGAAAAAGAATGTGAAAAACCCTGCAATGGAATAAAGAAGGAGCTGTGATCTTCATTGAAGTAACGTTTTTTTCTACAAGAACACAAAAATATCATGTCGACAAAACAGTATTTATCACGTAACCATTTAGATATGAGATTTCAAGAAAAGGTACATCCGACAGGTATCATTTTCTGAAAACGATGCTGCATAAAATTTTGAAAATTGCAAAACCAAAAAATGGAATGAGAAAGTAAAGGAGTTCAGAAAAAAAAGCGACGAAGGTGAATATTTGGTAAAAAAAAGGAAAGTAAACTGCTTGCAAGGTTGCATCCATGTAGAAATCTTATCATGCTATGATCTATCATGAAGCAATTTGAAGGAAGAGAGAGAGAGCCCTTTTACGCTGCTGGTAGAAGGCCTCACGATTGCTACTTCCTAATGGCGAAAAATTGCTTTTTCTTCAACATAATTTAAATATAATAACATACATTTTACTTTACGCGTTAAAAGTTTGAAAATAAAGTGTAACTCTAAAATTATTTAGGTTGTATAATTATTTTCAATGAGGTGAAAAGATGGATGTTTTGAAGTACCAAACAGACACTGGATTAGATTTTGGAAGTAATCCATTACTTATCCTTTTCTTGAGGAGATTATTTCTACATTATTATTATTATATGTTAGAAATTGTTACAAACTCGATCAGCCACCTGATTTTTAATCTATCCGGCAGGACCGGATATCCGATAAAACAGATATTGGGTACCGGATCTACTCTCACACTACTAGGGATGTACCGGATGTCAGGCGTGCAGGATATCCGGTACATCCCTGGTAAACTTTCCCTGTAGTAACAGTTCAGTTTGTTTCATGTCGTATGACTCGTTTCTCTCAACTTCTTTAGCCTCATGCAATTGTTGTTCATCGTTGTGAAAAATATTTTTATGAATGTAACCATTTTCCTCGGACTGCAAGATTGTGAAACCTTTTATGTTCTGACAGATTTTCTACATCATATAACTTGAATGTATTGAACTCTGGGGTTAGCTCTTATCTGTTGCCTGAATCTTATTCTTTCTTTCTTCTATCACTGCTTTTCAGTTTCATACACTTAGTGAGTAGCATTATGCCTTGGTTCTTAACCATTACGAGTGAAAAATAAAAGACGATTCAAAAATTAAAATGAAAAGTACGGTATGTGTACACAGAACTGGGTCAATCACAGGGAACTAAAGAAAGAACGGCACACAGCTGCTTTTGGTCACATATATTTCCTTCATAAACAAATAACTGGCTACAAATAGCCGTAACATATTAGCCACTAGCAGAGTACCCGGCTTCGCCCAGGCATTCCCTTGTGTTTCCTTTTGTACCGACTTTTGGATAACATTTTTTCGGTTCTTTTCAGTCCTCTCATTGTGTTCACTAGGCATTCCTATAGCCTTTTATCAAGTTTTGTCGAAATCGGAGCTTTGTTAGGTTAAAACAACCAACCTTCCAGCGCTACAAAGTAACTTCCTTTTGGCTGAGCAAAAGTCTCCCACTAAGTTTTGCTGCAATCGGAGGTCACTGGGGCTGGAAACAGCTCTAGTTTTTGTCCAGATGGGCAGACGTCACTTCCTCTGCCCCTATTTTCTCCCTTGCGTTCTTAGTGCCCAAAACCGCCTTACTTCCTGTTTAGCGGGTCACTTCCGGTGAGGTGAGGTCATTATCGGTTCTGTTTTACCCCTTCCAATGTCTGTGAGGCTGAGCTATAGCCTCACAGACATTGGAAGGGGTAAAACAACAAAACTGCAATCGTTGCAGTCTCTAGGGCCTGAAACAGCTCTACGTCCGGTTTGGTGAGGTCACTTCTGGTTCTATTTTAGTCTTCTCAATGTGTTTGTTAGCAGCCCTGTGACTTCAACCACGTTTCGTTACAATCGGAGCTTCCTAATGCCTAAAACTGCCTTATTTCCTGTTTAGCAGATCACTTCCTGTTATGGGGGATCACTTTCGGTTTTGTTTAAGCTCTTACGATGTCTGTTAGGCTGAGCTATAGCCTTCTGCAAAGCCTTGCGNGCCTCACAGACATTGGAAGGGGTAAAACAACAAAACTGCAATCGTTGCAGTCTCTAGGGCCTGAAACAGCTCTACGTCCGGTTTGGTGAGGTCACTTCTGGTTCTATTTTAGTCTTCTCAATGTGTTTGTTAGCAGCCCTGTGACTTCAACCACGTTTCGTTACAATCGGAGCTTCCTAATGCCTAAAACTGCCTTATTTCCTGTTTAGCAGATCACTTCCTGTTATGGGGGATCACTTTCGGTTTTGTTTAAGCTCTTACGATGTCTGTTAGGCTGAGCTATAGCCTTCTGCAAAGCCTTGCGGGAATCGGAGCTCTTTAGGGCCGGAAACAGTTCTACTTCTTGTCCAGAAAGGCCACTTCCTGTTTCATGTCGCTATTTTCTCTCCTGTTTTCCCATGGAAGTTTCGTCCAAGTATTGTGTCGATCGGACAAATACTGCGTCTGTTATAGTCAACTAAGTGTCTTCAAAATGCTATACCTTCGCCTCTGGTTTAGCAACGTCACTTCCGGTAGGCCTTAGTCACTTCCCAGATGTTCTTCCATATTCGTACCAAGTTTGGCTGCGATCGGTTAACCTGTTTGGACGCCAACCCTGAACACACAGTTGTGATATTTTCCAATTACTGCTGTTCTTATTGCTAAGCATGATACACAGTTTGTTTTCTCTCATTCCTTATACCTATTTGTTTCTTCAAACTCTCTTTCTTTATTTATAGTTTTAAACATTTTTTCGATTTATTTTTGACATTTCTTAGTTTATTTCCACATACTTTGGAATTAGGATTGTTTGGAAAAGAACATGCACGATTTAGCTGGAAAAATAATTGAAATAAAATTAAAACCAAGTAAATAAACAGGACGTGGGTTAACAAAACCACTGCACGTCGAACACCAAGTATCTAAATCCTATCAAAAGTAGAGTCCAAGGACTCAGCAACTCAGTCTATTTAGTGCAAAGAGCGGCACAGCGCTGCCATTTTAGACAGTATGTTTGTATGCATATATCGCTAGTAGCCAACATCAAAAAATCGATAATCAGAATGAATATTTAAGAAAAGGTATTTCCTTAATTCCTTAACTGAGCTCAGAAAGCTCAGTCAGAAAGCTTCCAGTTCTTTTTTCATTCTTTTTATGTTTAAGAGATTAGGTTTGTAAGTAATGTTAGTACTTGTGCTCTCGTACACCGTCCTCTCCTTTTTTTTACCATTCCCTTTTTTGTAGTTTTCCTTTAGAAGCCTCTTCTTCCACCACGTGTTCTGTCTACAGTAGCCATCAATCTTGTAATTATAAACCACAACGCTGTTGGGTCTAAGCTGTTCTGTTTCTGTGGTAAAACAGTTCAGCTAATAAGACCATATGAAGATCTAAATAACGTTACCGCAACACTATTTTCTTTGAAGCCGAAATACGTTTACAATATTTCAATATTCTTTCCATTTAAAATAATATAAACAGAATGCAAAAGCCTGGAAATTTGGTTTGCTATCCAGCAAAAATTTATTTTTACTGAGGCGTTTTCATACAGATAGTCAGTGCAATGTATTTTCACTCTGATAGACTGAATGCAAAGAATAAAAATGTGAGAAAGAATGTAATTTTGAAAGTGAAAATAAAAGTGCCTTTCCTCGTCTCTCAGTCAAACTTCGTGCAGAACACAAGAAAAAATTCCTGCAGCAAGGCAAAGAACATGCAAAAATAACTGTAGAAATGTTTGTCTTCTCGACGAAATGTAGCTTGTCTTTTCTATAAGAAGTATCACGTGACCTGTTCTCATAAGAGGTTTCGTCGTTGGTATGAGCTCTGTTGCATTTCGTGTGGCTCATTTCTCTTAATGGCTTCGCTCTTATTCAGGTAGTGGTCCTCGTTGTGAAAAATCTTTCTATGAATGTAGTGTCTTTCCTTGGACAGCTAGGCTGTGGAACCCTTTGGCTTTTCAGTGCTTTTCTCCATCATTTGATTTGAATGACTTAAGGCTAATGTCATCTCGTACTTTTTGACCTAGCTCTTATTTCTTGTCTTCACTTTTTTTTTCTCTTCTTTTCATAACTCCATATATTTGGTGCCACTATGCCTTGTATGCTACTTTATCAGGTTAAAAAGGGATTATATTTGATAGCACTGAATTTTTTAATTACATGCAGTAAGGGTTAGGATAAACGTTCCCTACAGTTATCGATGTTTCTTACATCTTTAAAGCAAATTTGGTCAACATTTGAACTATTCATCTTCTCTTCTTAGAAAAACCTCGACAATACCCTCAACCCCCAAGAAAACAAGCGCTAAACAACCAAGCTTTTTTTCTGTCAACAAACATAGGTACATAGTACTTCAATCAATCACCTTGAACGACATTTAACTCTCTGCGAACTCTGGTGTTGGACTTCGTGGGCTTTCATTCTCTTAGGAACTCTTGAAAGTCTTATCTCAAAGCTGTTGCCAAGGTGACTTCCATAAACATTGGCTCTATCTATTGGGTACAAAAGTACCATTTCAGAGCGGGATTCCAAACCTCTATATATCTCTACTCCCACCAGTTTTGAAATATTGTACCACATCTAATGAGATACTTCTACGTCCTATTTGAATCTTCTGGACCGAATACAACCTGAATATGAGCTTCATGCAGCCCTTGAAACAGCCACAAATCGTTTAGATATGTCATCTCTCTTCCTTTTCTACAAATACTTCCTCGACCGATCTATCGAGGAACTTTCTTTTTATATGCTACCCTTAAAAACTATTAATCTTGTTATCATGTTGTATGAAATTTTACCCATTCTCTGTCAAGATTCCTAAGTGCCCGATTTGCACTTCTCCAGAGGTTTCTTTCCTCGCCGCCTTTCTCTTACGTTTATTCCTCGATAAATTTCTTTTCTCGTCTCTTCTATCTAAAGTTTCTTCTTCCCGTGAGTCTCTCTCCTCGTCCCGCTGCTCTCAAGAATTCCGTTCTTTCGTCATGCGTCTCTGGTGACTATAATCTCAATCGTTTTAAAAGTTCTTGATAAAAGATATCTTGCAGCTATGTCGTTCCTTTGACCCACCTGTTTTATCTATGCCTCCTTTCTGTAGCTCTTAACTTGTTAGTGACCTATATCTTTCTCCCACACCACACTGCTTAGCAACTGGTTAGATGATTAGAGGATATAGGATACTGGAGTTAAAGGAAGCAGGCATTGGAGGCATACAGGTTTACGTTTGATTTTTCCCAAGAAACAGTGGCCGAGTGGTAACATAAACAATTGGAGGCATTGGAGGCACACAGCTTTACATGTTTTCGGAGATAGAATAAGTTGGGGGTGGTGGGAAGAAACCAATAACTGAAAATAAGTAATAAATAAATAAATAAGTACAAAAAATAAAAAAGTCTAAAAAGAAAAGAAAAGGAACCCTCTGCACTTATATGTTTGATAAGGATAAAATACTTTTAAAACATTGAAAAAGCTTTATTAAAATCATAAAAGCAAAGACCTTGTGAAAACGAACCAACAATGAGCATATATTTCTCATTGTTGGTTCATTTATTTGAAACAAATTTTGATATGCCACAATGTTTTTATCATACATGTTGTTTACCTTGTGAAAACGATTTGCAAAATCAACCATACAAAATAAGGTTTAAAAATACAAAATATAAAAATATGAAACCTTTGTGTTGTTTGTCAACAAGCTAATTAGAAAGTAATCAAAATGTAGGTATGCTTGTTAAATAAAAGAATAAGATCAGTGTTCTTTCGCAATGCAAATGACTTCCATTCATTCCCAATCACTAACATTTGTAAGTCTTTCTGTAGCTGCTAAGGCACAATTGTCTGGTATAATACTTGTGAAGAGAAAGATTTGGATTAATTTAAATGACAAAGTAGGCTGTGTTAATTAGTTTTTGTTTTTAAGCCAGTTTACAGTTCGCACAAATTGTTCCTGGGAATCATCGAATGTCATTTTAACACAATAGTTCCATGTGACATCATTTGCTGGATTGCAAAGAATAACGGAAATATACTTCGATCTCTTAAAGCTAACGATCAGATGTCCAATCGTAGGAAACTATTAACAGGTCTTAAAACTATATTTCAAATTTCCTTCGAATATTCATTTATTCGAACGGATTCCCACATTCTAAGCTAACGGCTGTTCAGTATCGAATTGAATGGGAACAAAAGTCGATGAGAAGAAAAGTGTCTGTTCTATTAAAAAATAGATCACACATGGCAACTTATTTAGTTTTACCTAGAAAATCTTTTTTGTCTTCAAATCACATTTTGACACCTGATCTCAGCTAATATTTTTTCATAACTTTTTTATACGCTGTGAGAAAGTAACACCTATCTTATTTCGACACTTACAGATTCAAAAGCTTCTTTCATGGATTTTGTTTCTAAATTAGTAGAATTATAATCATATGTGAGGTTTACTACTCGGCTTTCACACTTGATTTGTTTTCAAAAATAATTCTTGATATGCTTGTTATTTCCTGGTTTTTTCTTTCCTTCACACCAGGAGATATCAAGTTCAAAAGAACAGCATGTCTGTCTGAGTAAAGCTCATTAAGCAAAATATCCCTTCGAGAATAGGAAATAAATCTGGCCAAGATCATGAATAATCGGAGACTTTAATTGGATACAAGAATAAGAGTACTCAATAATTACTCCAGCTGCAGGTTTATCTTCACCGTTTATTGGACTCAGAAGAGTAAGTTCACTGCTCAAACAGTGGACAATATATAATTATGTGAAAACTTTAGAATTTCTAGGGATTTTCAGTGTTCTTTGGTCAGAACAAAAACTTTTTTTCCTAGAAGTACACAATATTTTCAGTGAGTAATTACCCCTCGGTATTTACCTTAAGATTTCAAACATAAAAGCATTCTTTCTTTTATTGATGATTATTTACAAAACGTTCCAGCTTCGTGTCATTTAAGTATCTGTTCTGTAGTTTAAAAAGTCACATTTACAAGGTACCATTTGAAAGATTATAAGGAAGGGTAGGAATACATCATCCAAGGTTAAGAGGGGGGCAATGTCGTATCCTGAAAACTTAGAATGCCCCATGATTGTCCCCTCCAGATTTGTAAAGCTAGAATCACCCCTGATGCAAAATACAACATAGGTGATACCACGGTTTTACCAGTTTTTTAGTGCGTGCGTGCGTGCGTGTGTGTGTGTGTGTGTGTGTGTGTGTGTGTAAGCTGCTGGAGGCAAAAAATTCTCCAAATCGACGACGAACCAGATTCGAAATCACACGAACGACGAGATCGATTTCTTTCATGGTACAGAAGAACAGCTTGAAATGAAGGCTACTCGTTACCAACCAGTCAGCATAACCTAGCTAATCAGCATCCAGGCGTCACCACGTGGAGGTTGCCTTCTTTGGACGTCCAATTAGTGCGTGTGTAAAAATTGACTCTAATCTTTTGGGTTAACCTTAGGTTTTATTATTGTTTTCTGTTAGTTTCTTTTTTCTGTCATTTCTCTCCTTTCTCCATAGCACCACACAATTAGTGGTATTACGGTTGGTATTCTGACACAATTAAAAAACAGGACTAAAGATAAATCCGGCAAAATTTACAGTGATTACTGAAAGCTGCGTTGGGAAAATTAGAAATTACCAATTCAATGCCAAAATCGTTAATAACTTTGTTTTTTTCTGATTTTTTTTAAAGTTTTAACGTCATTTTCCCCAGCAATTGGGGCTGAGACGGTGCCCTTCAGAAGGACTTTGATTTGGCACTGAGGAATTTCTTGGCCGGATGCCCTTCCCGACGTCAACCAATGTATTTTTTCTTTTGTAAAGTTGCAAATTCTCCTCGACAGCTCGGGAATTCGAACCCGGAACTATTGGTAGCTGTGCAGTTGCACTAACCATTAAGCCACGGCTCCTCTTTCTCTGATTGTCATTTCAAAATGTATCAAATATATAAAGCAGTGAATTGCAGTGGCTCACATTGACTTAGGCAAGCACAAATCCCCAAATATTTGCATCAGGGGAAATTTTTCTTATCCTGCCAAGTTTATGTTGGACAATGCACTGAGATCTCTAATTGCGACTTACGCAGCTGAAACATGAATTTTGAAAGCAAAGGATAAACGGAATTTAAATGTTTTTGAAATTCGTTGTCTCGGTACCACAACCGAAGTAAAACCTGCTTGGATCCCTGTAAAATAATCACCCATATGATGGACACCCTAAGTACAAAAAGAAGCATTTTAAACATCATCCAAAAAGAAGAATTATTTGGTTCAGTTATGTGCTAAGAAAAGACCATGAAAGTAACATTTTTCGTGTGTATGAATTTCCTGGCAAAAGGCGACGTGGTAGGCCAACAAAACTCAATACAGATCAAATCACACATTGTTGACCTACCATTGCTCACCGCAAAAAGAACTGATCAAACAAAGAGGGATATGAAAAGATTGTGTTTCAAAGAAGTATGCAAAGATCTATTTAGGATTATGAAGTTAAGTGATGTAAGTCAGTTCTGTTAGAAATCCAGAGAAAGCTAAAGTAAAAATCTTAGTTTCCACAGTCCATGATGTTAATAGCAAATTACAGTGACAAAGCCACCTGGTGACAATGTCTCTTTTAAACAAACAAAGACATTCCCCCAAAAAACATGTCTTGAAGAATTAAGTTTATTGAGTTGAAAACCCAATAGCGTACCAGAATTTTAATTATGGGTAGATATTGAAGCTACAGTTTATTAGCCACAAAAAGAAGTACTTTTTTAAATAATGTATAAATTATGTATTAATAATGAAAGTTTAAAATACTATTAAAGAATTCTGCTAAAGAAATGTACACATTGGTGAGAAATTAATATTTTTGGTGTGTTTCGGCGTCTTTTTTTAATTCATTCAAAATACTTGTGGCTTGTGTGACGTTTTAATATTAATATTGTTATTCTAAAATTGGCGTAAAATGTTTCCACCTTATACACCTGTGGTGATTATTCTAGTCATTTTTAACCAGAAAGGAACAACTCAATTAATGACTACGTCAGAAGACTACACCAGATATCTGTAATATAACAGAGTATGTTGTGGGATAAATGAGACAACCAAGAAGCTTTAAACCTTGTTTGTATGGGTTACTCAGACAATGTTATAAAATCTCATTTATATTTAAATGGCGAGGTACTACAAACAGTAGTCCTTTCTTTTTTATGTCTACTATCCAGCTATGTTAAAATCTCTGTTGACAATAGCTGCAATACAATGATTCATTTGATTCCTGCATAATTGAAAAAATCTGCCTTGCAACCCAAAGCAAAGCCTGGAAAATACTCCTCAGAGTACTACTTCGATTACAAAAGATCATGAAGTATTTCCACTGCTCGAAAGAGGGATTTTTAGAAACTTATATTTGTGGAAGGTTCTTTAAATCTGGGTTCTGTTCATAACTGATATATTAGAAAGCAAGATTACACTCTAAGACTTTTAAAAAGAGGTGGGAATTTCCTTACTGATTCATAATGACTCGGAACTATCGTTTTTTACAGCAAAACAGTTCACATTATTCATTGACTTTGATAAAGTCAGAAGATGTTTGCCAGAAACTTGATCGCTGTCACAGTTTCCTTTTCAAAAATACACATCACCCACACCAAAATAAGCTAGTCAATCTCTCATAATCTACACACCCCACGGTTTTTTTCAATTCAAAGAATAAGTAAATTGCAGTTAGGCATTTCTCTTATTTCAACCATAACGATCCTATTATCACATCTCTTTTAGCATTCTAATCAAATTCAGAGACTGCAGTATGTGCTCCCAGTTTCGAAGTATCGCTATATCGCTTTTCGGGCGTTTGGCCAAGATTCTGTGTAAAACTCTCTTGTTCATTCATGGTCGGGTTTCGAGTTTTCGGTTCCTACCTGCAGGATCTGTGATCTTGCTGGGGCATTGATTCTTAATCAAGAGAAAGTGTCCTCATACGGGAAAACTTTGGGGAGTGATCTGTCCATAATTACTTGTTCTGTCACCTCATTTCTGATCTTTCATGTATAGATATCTGTGAAAGGCATTAATGATCCCACTGTTTAGCAGAGTTGGTATCAATGAAAGACACAGTATATGCTCGCCAAAACGTAGAAGTCGATATGCATCCTAGTGTTCCAGTCACCAGTGGGATTACTGTAATCTTCTTCATATTCCACATCCTTCCAATTTCTTCCTTTAATTGTTTTTACTTTCCATTTTTTCTTGTTCTTTGTTCTTAATCCTACAATTACCCCAAATTGCAATATCAATTATCTTTACTTCCTTCTGTTTCTTGTCAACCATAATAATGTTTTGCTTTCTTGCTTGAATAATCCTATCACACTGAATCATAAAATCCCATATCTCCCTAAAGTCTTGATTTTCTACAACTCCCGTTTTCTTTTCATTCCACTTTGTGGCTCTATCAAATCATCACTTTTCCGCTAACAGCCAATAAATATACTGTGCTACATTGTCGTGCCGCCTTAAATATTCTCTTTGTTCAATTTTGGCACACTCGGTCAACACACATTCTGCATAAAGAGAATCGCGTGTTTTGTCAATGTAGTGCTTTGTGCAGTAAGTCAGGAGCAACTGTTCCTGTGCACTACACACCAATGCTTCCGTACACCAATTCAGGTCTCCGTTCCTTATCTATGACCAGCTTTTTTCCCGGTTAATTGCATCTGCATTCCTAGCGAATTGCCCATGCAATTGCTTTTCCTTCTCTTGTTTTTCCAAGTCCTCTTTTACTATTTTTCTATATTAATTTTATGTTACTGCTTTTGCGGTATTTATTGTCCAAAGACCTCTTACATTTGACATGATGGTACCTCTTATAAGCTTAATATACCAAGCAAAATTATTCAATTCAGTTTTGACACAATTCTCACAGCTTATGAACCCGCTACCACCTTTCCCCTACCAACATAAATTCCTGCTACATCACTTCTAGGGCAAAGTTTTTTATTCATTATCATTAATTTACTAGTTCTTCTTTCCATATATTCTAATTCGTGTTTCTTCTATGTTACAATTCCTGTCCCAAAGCGCATCAGAGAAAGTGTTTGTTGCCTTGATCTTACATTACAACAGGGGCACAAAAGCCATGTTGTAATGTATGCCAAAGGGCATTTATTATTGTTATTATCATTATTATCTTTTTCCACACGTTGTGTCTTGCTGTTCTTATTGCCTGGTTCTATGCTGATAGGCTGGTCATAATAAATGACCATATGCTACCAGCATTTTCTTTTTCAAAACTCCAGTACTTTTCGCAAAATCCTGGCTGTTCCCAACAACGTAGTCTTTTGAAGTACTCTTACGTTGCAGTGAATGCCAAGCTTTTCAACCCACTTCTCAAATCCTTTGGTCACAGATCCCAGAGCTCCAATAGCAACAGGGACAACTTCTACTTTCTTCAGTTTCCACAGTCTTTTTATTTCTCTTTTCAGATCTTGATACTTTTCTACTTTTTTTTCTCCTTCTCTGCCAAGTTCGCATTCGCCGGTACTGTTATGCCAATAATTATACCCGTATGTTCCTTCTTTTCTACCAAAACTAAACCTGGCCTTCTTGCTTCAATCACATTATCACACTGGATATTTACTTCCCACAATAACTTTACATCATTACTCTACCAAAATCCTTCAGGGGCATGGTTGTGTCATTTCTTACTGCATTTCAGTCCTTTTTNCTGGCGGTTTTTATTGCTGAGTTCTATGCTGACAGGCGGGTCATAACAAATGACCATGGGCTACCAGCATTTTCTTTCTCAAAACTCCAGTACTTTTCGCAAAACCCTTGCTGTTCCCAACAACGTTGTCTTTTGAAGTACTCCTAAGTTGCAGTGAATCCCAAGCTTTTCAACCCACTTTTGTCACAACCTTTGGTCACAGATCCCAGAGCTCCAATAGCAACAGGGACAACTTCTACTTTCTTCAGTTTCCACAGTCTTTTTATTTCTCTTTTCAGATCTTGATACTTTTCTACTTTTTTTTCTCCTTCTCTGCCAAGTTCGCATTCGCCGGTACTGTTATGCCAATAATTATACCCGTATGTTCCTTCTTTTCTACCAAAACTAAACCTGGCCTTCTTGCTTCAATCACATTATCACACTGGATATTTACTTCCCACAATAACTTTACATCATTACTCTACCAAAATCCTTCAGGGGCATGGTTGTGTCATTTCTTACTGCATTTCAGTCCTTTTTTCTTGCATATATCCCAATGAATCTTTCTCGCTACATTATCGTGACGCCTCTTGTACTCCTTCTGAGCTAACTTCTCGCTTGCTTTCAAGGTGTTGGATACTTTCACATGTTTGGCGACCCAATCGACACAGGGGGCGTCCAGCAGTTCTATCAATGTGATTCTTAACATAATTTGTCTTGATTGATTGCTCTTATACTGCACAAATCAAGGCTTCTGTACCAACCTTCAAATCACATTTTGACAACCATTACCATGTCTTCTCATTGTCTATATCATCTCCCGGGTCTCTGACAAATTGTCCCTGCATTCTCTTTTTATTCCATATATCTTTCGCTTTGTTTTCATTTCTTGCCTTAATATCTCTAACCTCCTCCAGTTCACTTGCATTTAATTTCTCGAATTTAGCTACATCGTTTAACAGTTTCTCTTCAGATTTTGGTCACGTACACTTTCAGACTACTCTCCTCTTCTTTGACACACTGTTCTATACTTACAAGACATCTTCCCTCTTTTCTTTTCACATACAGCCTGTCAGCATCACTCTTCGGGTGGAAAGCTCCATACATTCCCGTTACATACCGGAATTTTGCCACTGCCCATGTGCTGATCGCTGAAACCATATTTTTCCCGTTCAACTTTGATCTATGTACCAGCCTTACCATTCATTTCCAATTGCATCTTTTATTTCAGGTTCTTTGATTTTATCTAATTCCACAACACCTAGATAAGTGAAACCTTCCTTCTCAACCTCTTTCATTGTTTGTATACCAGCTAACTTAATTCCTTCACTTCTAACAGTCTTTTCTCGTTTCAATGTCAAAATGCCACACTTTTAAATCCCAAATTCCATATCAATATCATTGCTCAACATATGGACGGTTCTAACAAGCATACTCATCTGATCTTCAGTTTTGCCGTACACCTTCAGGTCGTCCATAAACAATAAATGGTTTGACCTTGTATTCCTTCTTTCCCCTTTCATAAGATGTATTTACTTTCCGCAATATCATTATTATTATTATTATTATTATTATTATTATTATTATTATCATCATCATTATTATTATTATAGGGGTAAAGTCTATGCGTCCAAGTTCGTGCCCCTAGATAAAATTTCTTTGTTGAGAGGTGAACCGAATATAGACAGTCTGGAAGTATTTCTGAGTTATTGTTTGCGAATTCTCGTGTTGTTTCAATGAGTTTTCTGAAGAAAAAACCGACTGAAGGGGACCTGAAAGTCGGAGGGTATCTGACGACCCGCAGGAAAGAGTTCTTATTAGAACTGGGGAAGTTTCTAGGCCGGAGGCAAGTAAAAATGTTGAAAGTTCCAAGGATGGCAGTCGCACGGTGGAACCAATGGGCAGGAAGGGGTGGAAAAGAGAGAAAAGAGGCAAGATGGGGCGGACTGGTTTGTTCAAAAGCAAATGGACCCATTTTAAAAGGAAAGTACTTTGGGAGTGTGAAAGTTAAGGAGATGTGAGATAGGAGGGATGTCAGTGTGAGGAGTGTTGCTAGTCTTCTTTTGCAGCTAAAACAAATTGAAGCCAATGGGTAGTTGTTAGTCGTAGAGCGCGGCGAGATTGAAAGAATGGTCAGAGAGGAAGCTTTAGTTGAGGAAGAGTCTAGCGAAGGAGAAGTTGACTTTTGTATCAGGCCGGAGAATGGTTTAGGTGAAATGGAGATGGAGAATGTCGTGGTAGCTAATGATGCCGAGGAGAGGGATTTAAGAGTAGTTATAGAGAGAGTAGATGTATGGAGAAGGGGTGACGATGTGAGAGCGTTGAGTAATGATGAAAGTGGAGCCCTGGCATTGCTAAGAGAGGTGTACCATAGCGAGGATATTGTTGAAGTACCAAGTTTGAAGGCTCAGGATGGTAGAAAAATAGGGACGAGGTGAAGCTTGTCGACAGATTGATGCACAATCTGGTAAGAGACGGTATGACTGTGACTGAGATAAATCGGATACTGCATGCTGGATCATATGTGGTCGCATCCCGGTTAGGTGTGATAGGAAAAAACAAAGCAGTTAGAAAGAAGAAGCCATGGTGGCAAAGGAGGTTGGAAAAGAGCATTGGCGAATGGAGGAAAGATCTTGGATGAATTGAGGAGATCAAGCAAGGGAATAAGGTTCGTCAGGTTGTTCGTGGTAGGTTGAATAGGAAGTATCAGCTTGTAGTGAAGGGAACGATGACAGTCAGCACAATGTTGAAGAACAAAATCTCTTCCGCTAGTGGTAAGATTAGACAGTTTGTTGGGAAAAGCCTTGCCAGGAGACNGGAGATCAAGCAAGGGGATAGGGTTCGTCAGGTTGTTCGTGGTAGGTTGAATAGGAAGTATCAGCTTGTAGTGAAGGGAACGATGACACTCAGCACAATGTTGAAGAACAAAATCTCTTCCGCTAGTGGTAAGATTAGACAGTTTGTTGGGAAAAGCCTTGCCAGGAGACAGAACAACCTTTTCAAGAACAATGAATCTCAACTCTACAAGGTACTTAATGGCAATGGACGTAAGATGGAATCCTCTGTTCCTAATGCAGACGAGGCAAGGGAGTTCTGGAGTAGTATCTGGTCCGACGAAAAGGAACACGACAAGGAAGCAAGTTGGTTTAGCTGATGTAAGCGAAAAGTTTGCAGATATAGAGAAACAAGAGGAGATTATGGTGTCTCTGCAAGATGTTAAGGCAGGAAAAGGAAGATGGCGAACTGGAAAGCCCCTGAACCTGACTGGGTCAGAGATTACTGGTTCAAAACGTCTACACTTGTCTATTGCAACAGCTCTGCAGGAGTGTTTGACGTCAGATACCCCACTGGATGGTCAAGGGGAGGACAGTTTTAATCCAGAAGGATTCTGTAAAGGGGACAGAGGCGAGTAATTATAGACCAACAGCTTGTCTACTATTGATGTGGAAGCTGCTCTCTGGAATCTTTGCTGAAAAGACCTACTGTCATCTTCTAAATAACAATCTACTTCCGGAGGAACAGAAGGGATGCAGGAAGAAGTCACGTGGCACGAAAGATCAATTGTTGATCAATAAGGCAATTTTGCACGAGGTCAGGGCTATGAAGAGAATCCTTACCATGTGTTGGATTGATTACAAGAGGGCATATGATATGTTCCCTCACAGTTGGATTTTGGAGATGCTGGACATGGTTGGAGTTGCAGAGAATGTGTGGAGTTTGCTGAAAGGAAGTATGGCTGAATGGAAGACAGTACTGATAGCTAATAACGAGGTGCTTGATGAAGTTAACATCAATCGGGAAATATTCCAAGGTGACTCCCTTTCCCCTTTGATCTTTGTTATTGCAATGATACCGCTGAGTATTTTACTCAACAGAGAGAAGCTTGGATATTTCTTCGGACACGGTAGGGTGTTGGTCAATCATTTATTGTCCATGGACGATTTGAAGCTGTTTGGGCGGAGTAAACGAGA
>RDPX01000039.1:2550182-2571409 GCA_003991215.1 Morbakka virulenta
AAGTGGGATGGTGGTGTTAGTCCTATGTGTTGCATCTGCGGAATGGAACCTGAGTCAGTTTGGCATGTTGCGTGTGGGTGTAAGGTACTGGCTCAGAAGGAGTACAAGAGGCGGGCATGATATGATGGGATTGAGAATATATTGGGAGTTGTGCAAGAAGTATGGGTTGAAATGTGCGGGAAAATGGTTTGAAGAGGTGCCTGACAAAGTTAGAAAGAGTGAAGATGGTAGGTTTGAAGTTTGGTGGGATAGATCAGTGGA
The DNA here is from genome assembly GCA_003991215.1 of Morbakka virulenta. Classification (NCBI taxonomy): domain Eukaryota; kingdom Metazoa; phylum Cnidaria; class Cubozoa; order Carybdeida; family Carukiidae; genus Morbakka; species Morbakka virulenta. The sequence continues at coordinate 2,550,444 of RDPX01000039.1, forward strand.
GACAATGCAACAGGTGAAAAGTAATCGTCCGGATGTTTTTGTTGTTGACCGCACTGAGAAGAGATGGCTGGTTGTAGATTTTGCTGTGCCTTCCGATCGAAATGTGACAGCTAAGGAAGAAGAAAAGGTCACTAAGTATTCTCCCTTGGCCCAACAAATCCAGAAGTTACACAGCGTATCTACCAGCGTTGTCCCAATCGTTGTGGGAAGCTTAGGAGTGGTAGCGAGGCGGTTGGAGCGCAGTTTGAAAGAGTTGGGCATCCCTGATGTCTTGGGTTGACTCCAAACATCTACCATTATTGAAACTACCAACATATTGAGGAAGATGCTTAACCTCTAAAGCTACTGGTCGGTAGCCGGGGTTGAGTTTTCTCGTCTGGCAGGTGAGTACCCTTTCCCTGTGCTGGCTGTCATGCTGGACATGAACTTTGTTATTATTATCTCCAATTTTTTCTTTGCATTTCGTTTTTCTTTATCATTAGCGGCGGAGCCAATCCAGTTCTTGGAGTCTAATGGTCCGTCAATACCAATTTAATTGATAATAATTTTCGTATGATATGGCCTGATTCTGGTAAAGCAATCTTTTGCAGTAGGGTAACATTGATGTTTCCGGGAATATTGCTGATTTGCTTCTCAATGACTTTCTTGATTACTCTTAGTGCTCGGATGACAAATGATACAATTTCCAGATCTTATACTTGGACAGTTTCTTTGCTAATTTAACGAGTATAACGATCTTTCAGGACAAAAGGTCAGGATATTCAGCCTGGTAGATTGTGTCGGTAATACTGTCAACCCAACAAAAATCACAGTTTGTCGAATGAAGAATCACACTTCTCTTCTCTCTTTCCAAGAAATCACAAATATCGTAGAAATCACGTAAATATTTCTCATCAAAGATCCCAAAATCTCAGTACTAAAGGTGAAGGCTTCACGAACTGTCCCTATTTATACGAATATACCTATAATGATTCAGCAAAAATAGTGCCGAGCTATCTTACATAAAACAATAGACAAAGAAAGATCCAGGAAATCTGGAAAGTCCTTAAAGCTTAAAGCGTGCTAGAAGTCATTGCTTCGAATTCTCATCATAAATCTCATATAGCCTATGTTACGTCAGCTAAATTACGTAATCAAGACGTTTCTCGACACACACACTGCCCCCTTTTGAGAACGGAAGTTGTGAAATTTTTATTCGGCTTCTTATAGAGTATCTTGATCATCAGTGGGATCTCGAATCTTTAATTTTGCGATCATAGTGGCCGTGTATTTTTGTCATTGCATGCGGTCGATCTTGTATACTTCGTTGTCGGAATCGCGTGTTGCAGGCGTTCTATCGCATATAAACTGCAACGGATGCTGCACTGCTCGTTCCAAGTATGATTTTCCAGCAGGAAGACGTACGCCACCAGTAATGGCAAATCTCTCGATGATGCCAAGTTTCTTTTCAGACACTTTAGAAACTCCTCCAATGATTGATCATGCAAGGCTTCCAAGTAAAAAGCTATGGTTAAATTCTCATCATAAATCTCATATCGTCTATGTTACGTCAGCTAAATTACGTAATCAAAACGTTTCTCGACAATTGATACTTAGTTCTGAATGCAAAGGGCATTCCTAATGAAGGTTGCATGGTCTTTGGAGACTTTGACACTGGAACACTAATTACAGAATTGACTTGGAGCTGGGTACAATTGTTTGAAAAAAATGTAATGGATCAAGGTATCAAGGTCCGATTAAAGAATGCTCGGGTTGCATTCGGCAGACTAAATAAGATATGGAATAAACCTTACGAATAACTCAATTATTAAATCTATTTATCTCTTGAATACGACGAAATATGACGAGTTCAATAAATAGGATTTCAACGATTGATCTATCACCCCTTGCTACAATATGCATTAATTTTATAATAAAATAAAATATCTTAGTGACTCCAAATATGGATAATAGGGTGTTTGACTTTAGGGTTTGTAGAATAACCGTATTTGAGACTTAATCATTAGTTTTGAGTTAATTAGAAATTACCTTTTTAAATGAAGTTTATTTGAAAAATTCAATTACAACCACGTTCATTTTTGTCGCTAGCAGCTAACTGGACGAAGACGCCAGGATAAGAAAACGGAAATCAAGTGGAATTTTTAGTAATGCGGAAAAAAAGATTGAAGATATAGAGAGGGAAAGAAGAAAACCTTTTGTATTTGGAAAAAGGAGGTGATGATAGTTGAATATGAATTCCCTCCGGTGGTTCTAAATCAGGGATGCTCAAACTTTTTCGCACAGGACACTCAATGACGTGAAAATATTTCATAGGGGCAAGCATGAATTTTACATGCTGGTGATCCGGGATTGCTTTTCTATGTTTTCTATTATTTTGCTTTTTTCACTTTGCTGTCTTCAGGTAGATCTAAAACCTGTCTGACTTAGAAAAATGACAATTAAAATAAAAAATAAATTGAATGGCTATAAATTATTTTGTCAAGTATAAACAGAAGCATTACTCACCATAATCAGCGAATACCCTGTTTGCATTAAGAAGAAAGGTGGTATTGATATCTCAAATGCAGTAAATGGGAAAGTTTTGGCTCGAAAACGATGGTTTTAATGCGCAAGAATCACTTAGTCTTGCCCTTACACTGTTTTGCATATTCATAACTGAAAATGTTTCCTTACACAAGTATTTCGAGCCAAACAATCATAACCTTCTCCCAGCAAATCTCTTGGAATTCGAATCTCTTGGAATCTGTCCTTATCCTGACACAAGGGAGTTGCTAGTGCCGGCTGCGNTTTTGTCAAGTATAAACAGAAGCATTACTCACCATAATCAGCGAATACCCTGTTTGCATTAAGAAGAAAGGTGGTATTGATATCTCAAATGCAGTAAATGGGAAAGTTTTGGCTCGAAAACGATGGTTTTAATGCGCAAGAGTCACTTAGTCTTGCCCTCACACTGTTTTGCATATTCATAACTGAAAATGTTTCCTTACACAAGTATTTCGAGCCAAACAATCATAACCTTCTCCCAGCAAATCTCTTGGAATTCGAATCTCTTGGAATCTGTCCTTATCCAGCTGCTGGTAAAAGCTGACAAGAGGGAGTTGCTAGTGCCGGCTGCGATACTCTGTGTCACACTGCAGCTCAATGAGCTCCAACTGCATGTGGGTTGGAACGTCAACAGGATCCACGGGAAAAAAAGGGAAGAAAAGAGCGTGATCTCGTTTCCAAAATTTGCAAAATCCCTAAAAGGTTCGTGTTCAGGGCGTTCAAATGTCGCTTTATGTAAACTAATAATCTTAAATCAGCCAGCCTAACAGGATCCTTCAGTTCTGGCATCAGGTGTCTCTTTTTTGTTAAGAATTTCCTCCCTCACACAGTGGGAACTCTAGTGCAGACCCATGACCGAGCAATCTTACTAGTGAAGGATACACAACATCTTCTTATTCAGCGTGGATATTCAATAAAAATTATTGAAAATGGTGATGGCACAAGGCTTTTGAGCGCGCATATAATTAATAGCCTTTATCACCGGTTTTTCATAACGTAATCATATTTCAGATGTGTGGCATATAGAACGTCTTAGTGAATAATACAAGGGTGGTTTATAGCTGTACCTCCTTTTTCGCTGAGCTTTTTACACACTAAGGTTGCTAACCATGACACGTGAACCATCCGTAATATTTATTCCATTGTAGTTTTGTGTCATCAAACAGTAGCAAACAAACCGACCCCTCTTGTTTGGTCCTTAGGACTCTGCAGGTCAATCATCTCGTCACTCACTCACGTTCATTTCACTGTACACCCCTCTCAAAAAAGCACCCCTCATTCATTTCAAACTGCACCCCAAATTCAAACTGCACCCCTTTTGTCTCCAACTGTCTCTTAATATCGGATGAAAACTTTTTCAATCCTTTGTGACACAGTGTTACGAGCCAGGCAGACACTGGTGAACTGTTGCTTTTTCTTAGAACAAATGTTCTCCACTATTTTCATCATACAATTTTTAATAAATGCATCCTCAGAAAAAGGTTTGCACTACTTGGCAATCTGCATTATGGGCATTATGTTAAAAGCTAAAAAAAAAATCAAAATTGACATCAATTAGTCTATGTACACTGAGTAACGAATTCGTAGCAAACAATGCACTAAAGTTCTGAAGGAATCTGAAAGCTTTTTCGTGTAATAAAAGAAGAACGATTATGCTCATAATCTTTCATGATGAAGTAGAAAGTAGTTCAAGAAAAAAACTGTTTTCAAAAGTGGTTCAAAGCAAGACATGAATGATTGTGGATAGATCACAGCCATTCCTGTTTGCTAAAAAATATTTGAAAAATGTGTTCAAAACCAATGAATAACATTCTTGGAAGAAAATAAACTCCTTGTCAGAAAACCATTTCGTATTTTGCTTCAAAAGAAACATTGAACATGTTTTCTATTTTTGCTACTGACAGGATTAGGAAACACTTAAACGAAGGTAAGATGACTGGAGATAATTACAGATCTACAACAGTTGACACTCTTAGCGATAGCCAGGGAGTAATCAAATCAAAACACATCGAAATCGTTAGAACTGAAAATGATATGTTTGCAAAAGACATTTCCAGCTCCCAAAAAAGCAGTAAACGTCAACAATACCATCTCTCAATACCAAGCAGTTGTCTACCCCAGGGATTAATTTTGGGTTCTTTACTGTTTCATATCAGCTTTTAATAACGTAGGAGAATCTCTCAAATACAGTGAGATAATTAAGTATGCAGATAACACCATTGTTTTTGCCTATTAACCGAGTTGCAAAATGATTAAGTGAAAATGGTTTAGTTTAGAGTGTTATTTGATGCAACACAAAGAACAAAGGAACAAGCATTAAACGTTGAATTCCGTTTTTAGAACATTACCTTCACCAAAACATAAAAATACTATGATGTGTTAAGCTTGGCCCGTTGTCAAAACTTACACCGTGTTGTAGACAGGTTTTTAATACCTTAAAACAGCTAAACACAGCAACCACCACTCGCCTGTGAGAAATCAATAGGGCTTTGTGTTTACAGAAGAAAGAAATAATTAATTTGTTAAGGACATATTGATAAGATGTCTGAAATAAAGCCCAACGGAATTATCCATGATGTGCCACATTAGAACTAATTATTAAAGGCAACAAGGAAATCGGTTAAAATTAATTCAAAAGACCTTTTTACCTTTATCCGTCAAGTAGAAAATGCAAATTTCCTATTGATTGCAATCAAAATTTTCTGAGGTAATACTTTTGTAGCCCATGAATTGAATTCGCATCATAACAGAATCCTTAATTTCTCTTTGACGTATTTAATTGAAAACAGTCAAGTTAAATTTGAAAGGTCAGCTAGTTCTACGGAAGTAACACGGGAATTGAGTTTTTTGACCAAGCACAATTAAACTTAGGAATGGAATAGGAATGATTGAAAACGTATAAGGCTGTTGCGCTCTCTGTATTTATTTCACTACTTGCCAGGATTTATTTTGGGCTTTTTCAAAACGTCATGATTGTGTTACTTGTCAGGATATCATTTGAGAACGCTTAACGAAATTGCTGACTTGTTACTTAATCAGCAATCGGCAATTGGATTTGTAACTCATTTTGGCATTATGGAATTCTTTAAGGATTATTTGAAGTTTGTGACGAAATGTCAATCTAAATATAAAGCTGGTTTTGTTTTAAAATAACATCTTTTACTTCTTCTTTTTATTACGCCTTGTCCAACATAGGTGAATAAAGTGATAGATTTCCACCTTTATCCATTACTGATCTTACTTCTTGTTCATATCCACACCACTTGTGATAAAATCCATCCATGTGATTCTTGGTCTACCTCTTGTTCTTTGGCCCTTAGGTAAGGGATCTGCTGATGTTGGTTTGTCTCACTAGGTGTCCAGAATATGTTAATTAATTTTTCTTTATCATCGATCTGATACGTATTCACTTTACATTGTTTGCAAGACATAGTTATTGCTGGTCTTATTTATCCAAGGGATTCTTAACATTCTACGGTATATCCACATTTCAGAGGTAACTGATTATTTCAATATGTTATCAGAGAGGGTCCATCTTTCACTTCCACAATGTAGTGTAGATTACATTTTTACATTTTAATCTTAGTTTAAAATATCTTAGACTGTGATTATTAGCCTTCCTTGCTTTTTACAGAATGGCATAGTCTTCTTCGTCACAAAAAAAAAAATCCCTTTTGCACTAGCGGCCTATGGCTTCAAATCCGAAAACATGCACGTTGAATATTTAGTAGGCTTACATTATGGTTGAATAGACAAGGATTGCATTAGGATCTTGTGACAGGAAATTAAGACAAGTACGCTGTGCAGTATGAAGATTGGTCCCGTTTGGCTAAGCAGGTCAGCAATGCTATTACATCGCACAACCATCTCCAACAGAGCTTTAGTCCCAGGCCTTAGTCCCAATATTTCCACAGCAATTTCACAAGAGCCTATGCTTTGGTTATTATTTTTTGTGACCACTTATTCTCTAACTTGCAGTAAAGGTTCAGTCAAGGAGACGTGGAATTGGTCACGATATTTCACGACTTCATTGTACCCTTTGAAGTTATTCAATAAGTGCTCGGTAAACTATTCTTTTGGAAAGTGGATCTTCCAAATATATCCTTCTTACTGAATGAGGCTAAAAAAATTTGTGTAGTTTATTAGTTACCACTACAAGCCCCCTCCCCCCTGGCCCTCGCACTCAATTTTGCAAATTGTCTTAGACATATTGTCCGTGACACGTTTCGGAACTTAAAAACGCTTTTGGTGATTGGCTGCATAATTTCAATCAGAAGCTCCAAAGCAGAACAATCGTTTAGCCGCTTTTATCCCCGGTTAAAAACAATACAAGGCAAAAGGCTACCTTGTCTATGAAACTATGAAGAAGAAGAAGAAGAAGAAGTACAAGGAGTAGTAGAAGAAGGAGAAGAAGAAGAAAAAGAAGAAGAAGGAAAATGTTAGACAACATATGTAAGTCACTTGATGAAGGAAAGGGCTCACAAGTCAATAAGTTTCACAATCTAGTCATCCGAGAAAAGAAACTGCATTCATAGAGAGATTTATTACAACCCGAAGCAACTATTGCATAAGAGTGAAGATGTTGAGAGAAACAACACACACAAGAAGCAACAAATTGAGTTGGTACCAGCAAGAAATGCTCACTAGAATATCTTCCATGACAATTCCTAGAGCAAAGACTCAGACACACCTCATTTCGTGGATGAGGAAAGGTGAAAAAGTAGCAACAACCTTTGGACCAATCAAGTTACAAACACTCTGTAAACTCCATCAAGAACGTCAAATGAGATGACGGAGCACCCGTCTAGATAAGGCAACAGTACTCCATGGAAGGGCGGATGGTAGATTTTAGAGATACAAGATGGCCTCAGACGCAAGATACTCTCTACAACGAAAAAGATAATCAGCCTTTTCATAAGCAAAGGTAATAACAAATTGAATATAAGAAGCCTAAAAAAGATCTGGAGAAAATGGCAAACAAAGGGGCCACATTGATGAACGTTCCTCAAAGGGACAAGTAATCTCACCACAGTTAAAATCAGAATCACTGTTCATGAATATGTTTGGAGATAAAGAATCGGCTTTCTATTAAACGACATCATCTACTTTTTTATATCGCATTGAAAGAAACTAACTACCCTGTTTACCAGTCCCAGACAACCTGAAGGGCAGATTCTAAACCTCCCACAAGTTTGACTTGTTCCTCTTGAGATGGTTTTTGTCCAATGTCAAAATAAAAAGTAGTGTCGTCAGTCTATATGTTGATGCTAATTATATCACGGCACTAGGGAGATCGGTAATGTAAAGAAGGGATAGTGTTGGACCAAGGATAAAACATTGAGGAGTGCCAGAGTTTACGGAATATTCATCAGATGTAATTCCATTCACTGTGACATGCATTTAACGATTTGAAAAAAGGAATAGAAGGATACTAAAGATCCTTCCGCAAAAAACCTCAGATTCAAACAGGTAATGAAGTAATCCAGCATGCTACACCTTACCATGCCTTAGAAATGTCCAAAGATATTGCTCTTCCTTTAACATAGATAGCCAATTCCTCTGAGTCCATACTAAACAGCAACAGCAGTGTTTTGTTGACAAAGGGGTTCAAAGACCTTACTACTGACAAAAAAAGACTTCCAGGTCGATGGATACATGCCAAAACAAGACGGATCACCTGCATTCATGAATACAAGAACGAGATTAAGAACTCGTCAGGAAGACGGGAAACAAAACTGGGCTAGGAAAGAATTGGAGGCTATGAAGATAGTTCAGAAGCACACTTATTCAAGACAAATATGGGAATTGAATCTAGATCGGAGAACTTAGATTGATCGACTCCACGAATATGGCTAGCAACCGGCTTGGGTTTATTGTAACAGAATCCAAATTCTGATTACTTTGCAAAGAGAACTCCAGCAAAAAACACCCATTTCATTTAGAGAAGATTGGTTGAAAGCAATCTAGTAAAAAGAGATCAGCCTTTTCCGTAGAGGATATAAACATTAAACACCATAAAGCAACGAAGGAATAATCAACTTGCCAGTACGCAAAAATCTATTGTAAATCTTCCAAAAATCTTTACTTGCAAATCTTTACTTGCAAGTCAAAATAAAAGTCGTTTAGCATAGCAATATTTAGCAACAGAAATCTTCTTTTTACACGTATTGCTAGCTAGTTTGAATGAAAGGAAAGATTCTTCAGTTCCATCACGTTGAAAATGAGTGTGGAAATGATTGCAGTGAGCAATGACAGAACAAAAAAGAGCTATGGAGAAGAATGAGGTTTGAGTTTGTAACTGCGACTAGACACAAACGTTTCAGTACCAATCCGAACCCTGTCTATTCTGTCAATTACTTTCCAGCATCAGAGGCTTATTTGCTAAAGACTTAATCCTGGGGAATATTACAATGAAATCAACAAAATCAATCCCAGTTCAGCCTGAATAATTTACATGTCTTACAATGATGTGGCTGGTCGACAAGATTTGAATCAATTACTTTAGTCTTAACAGTGACAACAGGATGATCAGAAGATCCAAAAGCAAGCAAAGATGAAGATTAAGTAACTTTTCTTGGTCTGTCAGTTTGATTAAAAAAGTCAACCAGATCTTGTACTTGTTACTGAGGTCAAGACAAAGATTTTAACAGTAGAATGATTGTTCAGGTCCTTATCAATGGAGTCTGATACTGTTTAAAAAACTGTGCGAAGGTTAGAAGAAGGATTTTGATACAAGAAAAATAAGTGCCAAATGGCCTGGATTAAAAAGCAATCTACACCACACAAAAGGACCCTTTTCAGATTTGATCTCTTGTATTTTAACAGCTGGAAGATCCTGTCAAGCATAGAAAGAAAGGCCATGAAAATGAGTTGTAGAGTTTAGTCGAAACAAAGGTACAACGACATGAAGATCCCGATTACTAACATTACCACCGAGTCTTGTCTCACAAAGCAAGGTTTGAAATGTTTGAACTAAGACTCCTGATATTACTGAACGCTTAAAAAGAGTACATTTGGACGATACCAGGTTTTTACTTGGACTCTCTGGAGCCAGTACCACCACATTTTGAGCGTACACATTCAGATGAGTCAGTCTTAGATAGGTCTAGAAATCCTTCGCATTCCCTGACCATTAATATCTGCCGGATATTAGGAGCCCTTCATTTGAGTTAAACTGTCAAAAAACTAAAAGTAAAAATAGATGTCCGAAACCATCACCTAGACCCATATCAGGCGTAAATCAATTAACGGAGAACTGTGGCAATCGGGTTGCTATTAAGTAGAACCATGGCTGACATTTTTCACAATACGTTGCTCTCATAAAAGCGAAACAGTGATTGGCTGACACTATCACCGGTGTTTATATGGAGACACCATCTACAGGAGAGTTACTAACCAAGGCTGAAGAGGCCCTCTCACCTATGAGACAGACGTACCCCCCATATGTCAGAAAAGCTGTTGAAAGGGCTGGTTCTCATGAATTTGATTTATAGTTTGGAATATGATATTGATAAATTGCGTGGGCTGTTTAATAAAAGTGTTTATATTTATTTATAGTGAGATGTGAAAAGATGCACCTTTTTTTTTATAAAATAGTCAGATCTTCACCTTTTATGCCTATAATCAAGCAGAATAACAAAACTCCTCCATATCACCTGATCTTTTAAAAATACTGCCAGAAGAAGGTATGGGCACTAGAGTTCCATTTGGATTGACATTGTTTCCTTGTGGATTTCTTGACAGCAGTTCAAATGAATCTGGAGCTGAGGTGTTTAGTATTCGAAATGGGCTTGTGGTCTTAAAAACATGTCTTGAAACCTACAAGGGTGTGTCTTTGGAGCAGATGACTCCTTCCTTTTCACTGCTGTTATTGTCAACAATTTATTTAAGAATACAATTTTACAACTTTGTTTATAATTGCGTTGAAAATACAAAACAGAGGGTTTTTTTATTCCAAAGACATCTACTTACACAAAATACACTTCAGAACTAATATCAATGGATGGAGAACTGTACTCTTTTAAAAACCAAATCCGAAAGATGATCCCGACCAACATTAATATTTAATTAGTTTTCCTTGAGTTGCTACTAATCTATCCTAAACATTTTATCCAAATCCGTTTTTATCTTTTGGGGTTATTTTATACACAATCGCAAAAACAAACAAACAAGCAAAAATGACAAAGGCACGCAAAAACATGACCACCATTGCACAGGTAATGATTTACAATCATTAGAAAAAGTCTCTTTTATTACAATTCCTAAATATTATTATTAAAAAAACAATATTCGGCTTTGTGGCATCTATCACCTGGTCACAGTGAATTATTCTGTCCCTCAAAATTCTCATCGCTCTCACGACATCCATCGAGTTTATGATTATACCATTCATTAACTATATTTAAGTTGGCTCTGTCAAAAAGCATGTTGCCAACTTTTTATTCTTATTGTGCCAACTTGCTACATTCGCTAACTACATGACTAATTGATTCACCTTTCTGCGAGCACATTCAACATAGAAGAGACTCAGATGTCTTATCAATATGAAACTTGATATAATTTGTCCTTAGACGTTATTCTTGTGCACTGCACATTAATGCTTCCGTGCTCACTTTCAAATTGCCCCTATTTTATCATTTCCATGTTTTGTCCCAAGTCCCCACCTCGTTATCGTTACAAATTGACCGTGTAGTCTTTTTTCATGCCATTCATTTACTAACCCCTCTGTGTTCTCCTTCTTGAATGTCTTTGGCATACTATTTTCTGTCCCCAAGATTTCTTTTAGCATATAGCCTGGGTTCATAACTGTTAGGATTAAGTGTTTTATTCATTGTCATCAGCATTGTGGATTCTTTTGATTCATCTTTTCTCCAGTTTATGACTCCTGCCTCACACCTCATCAATGAAACAGCCCATATGTCGATAGCTTTACACATGTTCCAACTTGCAGTTTGGGCTGTGCAATTTGGAATGCGATAAGGTCCAATCCTTTGAAATAACCTTTCCTAAATGCCTCCTTCATCTTCCTTTCTTAAACTAATTCCGATTCTATCACTTTTAAATACATATAGCCATCTTCCTTTATATCTTTTATGACCTTATCATCTGTTAATTTAATGTCTTAAATTTTAGTTCCCTTTCCTTTTTTTCATGACTAACACTTCACATTTTTGCATACCAAACTCCTTTTTACTGTCTTTGAGCACTGCATTTACGATTTTAACACGACTGTTGATTTCTTTTTCTTTACTGAAAAATAGCTTTAAATCGTCCATAAATAGGAAACGGTTTATTTATTTATTCTCTATCGCGTATCCTGGCGCACTTTTTCTAAGCAAACTTGACAGTGCCATCAAGCAGATTGCAAAGAACAAAGGTGAAGACTATCCCCTTAAAAAGCACCTCCTCTAGGGGCCTTCCACACGTTGTAATTTCACTTTTCCAATTGGAATGGTATTTTTAATAAACTTAACAATACTTTCAGATGCACTGACTAACTTCATACACTCCAAAATCCATGAATGCGGGACCACAAAGGCCTATTTATTTATGTCTACCTTTGCCACAGCCAAGTTTCTTTTTAACAATCAATTAGGATCGTTTTATCTATTAACATATGGTCCTTTGTCCCCCTGCTTCTCTTCCTACATCTAATTTGTTCGTTTGATAAAATATCTTTTTCTTCAAGGTACTTGTAAATATTATTGGACAAAATGTTAATATTTGTCACATCAAAGGTGGACACGAAAAAGGGGCAAAATTCCTACACCATTTTCCATTCACCAATACCCCTGCACCCTAACAGGTCCAGGAGAATTTCCAATTTGGGAGCTTCTTGGATTGTTCCCTAACCATCTCTTCAATTATTCGAAGGTTATCTTTTTGGTGTTCTTTTTCTTCCTAACTGTATTTTTTTTACCTTTCAAATTTGCTTGCATGGTTTTTCTGCTTGTGACCAAATGGTTGACCAGAAACTGGTTACTTTTGTCAGCATCAGGTGTAGCATCTCTTAGTTTTTCCTTTCTTTCCTTTCCTATCCTCTGATCATACCTGTTCACTTCGAAATTCTTTGCCTTTAGACGTCCCCTTAGCTCTTCAACTGCCACGTTCAGTCCTTTGCTATTTACTTTAAACTTTCTGTCAACCTCCGAGTATGCTCTCTATATAATTTTCTCGCCTTTCTTCATGGTAAAGACATCCCCTTCCATTGTTTCCTTCATAGGTAAGGGATTTTCTTAGCATCACAAGGCACTTACTCATCTCGTATCTACACTGTTGTGTGGTATCACTCGTAAAGATATGGTACCTGTTTTATCGAGGTTTTAAGTAAAATCGGTTTGAAGGGTATTGAATTAGTTTTTCGCAGTCCTAAATTTTCGTCAAATTTGACGGTTTACATTTAATCGCATGGTAGCTCTGCAGCATCTAAGCATACGGCACTTAAAATTTCAGTTATTGAGAATTTGAACGATATGTAATTTGTTTTACTTACTGGGTACTTTAGTGCAATATTTTTAAGAAAATATTCACTAAATTAGGCCACACCCAAACAAAGTACAGACCTTTCAAATCTCTAACAGATGAACTGTTAAATGAGGTATATTTTAATGCTTTATGACTACCGTACGATTAACCGTAAATCAATGAATTTCACAAAGCATTACAACTGCATAAAACATCGTCTTAAAATCTTCTGTCGACTTAAAAAATAAGATATGGAAGATCAAGAATTAAAAAAGTTTCGTGGAAATTTTAGGAAAGTAATGAAAATGTATGAAACGGAAGAAAAATGTAAGAACCATGATTGGTTGAAGATATACTTTGGCTGCTCTAAAAGAACCTGTTTCATGTCATAGGTTTTGAGGCGTGCTATTCATAAACTGTCAATTAAATATTTGCCGAATCACTTGTTAACCTTCTTCAATACGTTTTGCCATTGTTTGGGAATGAAATCTGCTATCAAATTTACATCCAGGTACTCCAATCACCATGATACTTTTCTAGACACTACAGTTAAACTTCAGAATTTCACTCTAACAACAGACCCATACTGTAAGCCCACTAGAATCCATCAAATTCTTCGTCGCTCTTCGGGGCACTTCCCATTTGTCTTGGAATTGTTTCCTAAGTAATTATTTCTACATATCAGACAGATGGGTACCTATCTGTCAGTCTATTGGTAATATCCTAAGTCCTTTGTAAACCATTTCAAACTATGTGGTGGTTTCATGGAAATTTTACGAAAGTAATGAAAATATATGAAACGGAAAGAAAATGTAAGAACCATGATTAGCCGAAGACATATACTTTGGCTGCTCTAAAACAAATGTGTTTCATGCCATAGGTTTTGAGGCATGCTATTCATAAACTGTCAAATAAATATTTGCCGAAGAGCTTATAGTGTTTGAAGGTATTAAAACGGTGTGTCGTGGAGGAAATAAGAGAGAAGTGCAAAAATGGGAAAGTAAATTTGAAATAAAATATTCTCTGATTTTACAATTAATATTTAACAAACACTGCTCTAAGCTTTCCATATAGAACATCTACTATCATACTTTTACCTGTAAATTGAAATCATTCTTAAGCCTACTAGATTCAAGCTGAAATAAATTAAGACCTCTGTCACGGACAGAAAATATGGACATGATACAAAGAAGTTGTAATAAAACTGAAGCCTATTGAAGACTGTTCGGAAAGGTTTTCTAGTTTACAAAAGATTATTCAAATCTTCTAATGATTCATGCAACTCATTTGGGTAACCATAATCTATGCCAACATTTTATTTCACAGAAAATGGAGGACTGAAATTTAATAATTAAGTAAACGTTAAGTATATTAACGTAGCACGTAATTCCACCCTGGCCAATGGAAAAGACAGTGGACTAAGTGTTATTGTATACCTACTGATGGGTGAAATACAAACGACTGTCATAGGAGAGAACATCACAATTGGTTTTCAGCCATTTGAATTTATTCAGCAAGAGAGAAAGAGTCTAAATCTCCTTCTGACAAGTGATATTCTCAATTTCAAATCTCATAGAGAGGCTAGCTACAACAACACATATTGAGTTCTTGCTTCAAACAATATTAATTACATCAATGAATAAAATACACAAGCTGATGCACAGAAGCACACATCACAAATATGAGGAACAAGTCATCCCAGAATACAGTAATAAGAAGTAATCATTCTGTTTCATAACATAACTAAACGGATTTAAACATAAACTAAACGGGTGACGCTCACTGAATGGGGTGAAACAGGATCTTGCAAGAGGAAATGTTACTAATCCCAGATGTGCTCAAAATGGTTTCTTAGATCGGCCTACTTTAGCCTAAATTAAAAATTAAGCTGCAGTATAGGATTTGAAGTTCATTTATTCTGGATCAACAAAACGTTCCTTCCCAAAAGTGTCAACTCAAAATGACAAGTCTGGAATAAAGCCAGGGTATATGTACTAATTTGCATTATTACACAAACTCCTAATGTTCTCTATATAGACAGAAATAATTACCTTTTAAAATAGATATGATATGAAACTTCTTTTCATGACACAACCAAAGTTTATAATCGCTGAATTTACAACTGTAAAAGTGTTCAAATTATGGAATTAGATTAAAGTTGATATCGATCAAATTTAGTCATTCAGCTGTGCTTAAAAAACGTTTTACCAATGGCTTCATTTCTTTTTTCATACTGTCATCATGATATAAATTGTTCAATAATACCATTCATCGGAGAGCTAAGTACAATCACAAAAAATATCGTCAATGTACTGGAAAAGAAATTTGTGTCGAAACATCAGAGAAAGGATTGCAGATTTCAGTAGCGTCGTTGCAGAAAATTGAACACTCTTCCCCCAAAAAGTGTTTCTTTTCAAATTTTGAATTTACACTTCTACGATTAATGAGAACAACATTTAAAAGTATGTATAGCAGAATTAATAGCGTCAGATATAAGGATTGCTTATGCGGAGAGCTTTCTGGCGTTTAGTTCAAAGAGTCCAAGTGGTCACTGCGGTCGAAGCAAACGGTTTAACAAACATGACTCCTATGTTGAGAGAGGGGCGAAAGGTCAAACGAGTAACCAAGCAAACAATTTCTTCACATGCCTACCGAAAGCGAACTCTTAATCCTACAACTGTCAGAAAAAAGAATCATTTTTCAAGGGTTTGCAAAGCGACAAAGACAAAAAAAAATACAACTTGCTCACGTTAGACGCAAGTTCTTTACAGGACAACAAAAGAAACGAAGGGACTCAGACCAAAGGTGACTGAAAAATAGATTTATTCCTTCATGCTTACTGCTCAGTAACTCACTAGAACTCCTGATAATATTTCCAGTTTTAACAACAATGTCATAATTATTGATAGTGTTGGGTAACATATAGTGTCATGTCGTGGTGATCTGATGACAAATTAACAACTTCTCTAAACATATATCCTGACAAACAATAAATAACGGCACCACGCAGATTGTAGGAGAAGGCGATTTAACAGTTATATCCAGGAGTTTTTATGTCAATGCTCTGCATATACCTACGATGAAAATTACGCTTCTGTCATCATCTTTTGCAGGTAGATTTAATAAATGGTCCATGAGTGACAAAGACCATACTCGAATAGCTGTTGCTAAAACTAACAAACAGTTGCTCAGCCGCCAGTTTGTCGGTGAATGGTCTTTCTGTCAACTAACAGTTGTCAGTCCGAACTATGAAAAAAGCTGTGCAAAGTTTTTTATTCTATGTGGTAGTAAATTGCTTAACGCTCTTAAGTCATACTCATCTGCAAATACCAACACAGTCGATTCAAAAGCTGCTGATGCTCACGAGCCGCTGACGTGTGAGATGCAGTACCTTGATCCTCTGGAGATGGATATTGTCGATGTACATGGAAATTTCAAGTGATACGTTTTCTGGTCTGACAGCCTTGGCCTTTATTATCTTCTCCAGTGCTTGTTTGACCTCGTCTGCTATAATTGGTTTACCATCAAGACAGTGCCATTGACGGCTTTGATACATCCTGTCTGCGAACAGATTACCTTCCTTTAAGACAGTTGCCTGATTTTTCGGTGCATATATGTAGTGTTTCATCAAACTTCTTTCACAGCTCGATCTCCTGGCAATGGCTGTTGATCCATGCTTCCCTGGCTTTATTGCATTTCTTCTTTATATCATTATTTAGTTGCTGGTATTTGTCAGATTGCTTCTCAGCATTTCTTCTTCATTTCTTCCATCTTACCTAGAATTTCTGGTGTAATCCACTTGTTGTGAGCTTTCTTCTGGAGTTTTAAGATGACTTCGTTCATTGATTTCTCTACACAGTGTTTACGTTTACCGAGTTTTTCTTCTGTTGTTGTAACACTTTCTAGCATTTCTAACTTGTTCTGTACCGCTACGACAAATTGGTCTTTGACGCTTGTTTGATGTTTTGGTGACACTTCTGGTTTTTTTAGTGTCTACAGTTTGATTCTTACCTTGCAAAGCACTGGATTACTTAGAATCACTGCAACAGTCTGCTCCTGTCATAGTGTTGGTTGACAGTACGACATTTTTGAATCGTTTCGAAACCAAGACATAGTCAATCTGAAAACGTCCTGTATCGCCATATCTTCTCCATGTCTACTTCCTTCTGCTGTAATTCTGGAACCATGTGTTAGTTAACATGATTGTGTTTCTTACACCAGTTTATGAGTCTTGTCCCACGAGCACTGATATTTCCCAGTCGATGCGGAACAACAATGTTGTTATGTCGCAGGTTTTCTACTTCTGCAACGAAGTCGCCAATTATCATTCTGACATCATCTTTTCTGAGATTATTCATTGCCAGATCGACCTGATCATAAAAATCCCCTATTTCATCACCGTTGTGTTGAGATGGTGGTACACAAACTTGCATCTAAACAATATGGAAAAGTTTGTCTTGGAGATTGGAGGCAATAACTCTTTCTGAGATGGAATAAGTGCCGAGTACTGATTTTGAAGTGCTTGAGTTAAACATTATTCCGATACTTGTCTTCTGCTCATTTCCTCCAGAGTATATGAGTTGGTATCCATATCCAAGAGAGATCTTTATCTTTTCTGTAGATCTGACTTCCGATAAACCCAATATGTTGATGTCCATACGTTTCATTTCTTTGAGGACGTTCTTGAGTATGCCCTTTTTGGTAGAATGTTTAGACATTCCAAGTTGATATTCTTGGCAACTTCCTCTTGATTATTTGTTGCGAGCAAAACCTGGATGACGATTGGGTTTCATGATGATAAACGTTGCATAATTACTCATAGTGGTTGGTAATTGGCCGCTAGAAGAGCAGTGCTCGCACTGAGCTGGAGTTCTGGCCATTGAACCGAGAGGTATCCTCTGTCCAGCCGTTTGAGTGAGACAACAGTATCTGAAAATTGTTCAGCTGCTTGCCACTTCATCCATCGGATGCTTTCCACGACTTCCTGCTTTTCTGTTGCTGAGACCTCCCTTATCGTTTCCCTAAAGAGGACATTGACATGGCAGTGAACATGCAACAGGATAGTACTGGTCTACAAGGTACTAGTTGTAGGCTAGGCCTAATCTGACAATAATATTAAGGAAAGATAATTGACCCATACCTGGAACCCTTGAAGGCATTACTACCCTGGATCAGGGTACACCTGGTAGTAGTGGCAATTAAACGGAAACTCCAGCCCTCCCTGCTCAGATTTCTAGATCTCCCGAATCACATCCTTACCACCGGATGCAATTAAAAGTCATTACCCAGGACCTTGCCCATGAAGTTACAAAAAAGCATATAACTTATATGTCCAAGTTGATGTGTAGCCGTACAACCAAAATATATTAATTCATATTGTTGAGGGTGTAGTTTCCATCTGATTAACCTTGACCCTTGATAGCATTTGAAACAGGCATCACATAAGTATCGTCTTTCTTTATTGAAATTTTGCCTTGTCAATCATTTTTGAAAATTAAATCTTTAATTTTTCATCATCAATATTTTAGCAAATTTAAAGTAAAAAAGAGCCTTTTGTTTAAGCATTTAGTTGATGATAGCCAATGCACCAAGCAAGGGAGTATTATTAGAGTCAGATGCCATATTCTCGATTGTATTAATAACTAAAGGTAAAAAATATAAGAGATAATAATATAATAAATAAAATAAACTAGATAAATCTTATGTTAAAATACAATATTTTAGAAACACTTAAGACACTATGGATTGAGAAAATGTCCTGGTATACATACTGCATTATAAATGTTAGAAGAGTGATAATTGCCTTGTTACTGTAGAGTATATCTGGTTGGCATAATTTGCAAAATGTTTCAATTTATTATGACAACACAAATTGGTACAACATTTTGATGTACTTTTCTTTTGACTAAAACAACCTATTCTATTATGTGGACACTAAAATGCTATGACAGTGTCAGACTAGTTGTTTACGTAAACAGTGAATCGACACATACTTTGACTGAAATTGCCTTGAATACCCATGATCAATCATTTTTTATTGAATGATTAAATACTGTTTCTATCATGGTTACTTTTCTTGGAAACAATTACAGCAGATAACATGCTTAAGATGAAGGTTTTATCATATTTTGCTTCGGAATTTGAGAATCGAAATAAATAAACTGCGGTGTACAGTGTAAAAGACTCATAACAAAATATCTTGCAATCCCTTAGCATAGCCCACATAGTTTTAAATCCTGGCATTTCGTATCAATTTGCTGACTTTTCCTTATGTTTGGAAAAAGTGCCGCTACCCTATTAAGAGTTGTGGAAACAAAGTTACATTCTGAAGATAATCTACGCGATGGTNTTGAATGATTAAATACTGTTTCTATCATGGTTACTTTTGTTGGAAACAATTACAGCAGATAACATGCTTAAGATGAAGGTTTTATCATATTTTGCTTCGGAATTTGAGAATCGAAATAAATAAACTGCGGTGTACAGTGTAAAAGACTCATAACAAAATATCTTGCAATCCCTTAGCATAGCCCACATAGTTTTAAATCCTGGCATTTCTTTTCAATTAGCTGACTTTTCCTTATGTTTGGAAATAGTGCCGCTATTTCTATTAAGAGTTGTGGAAACAAAGTTACATTCTAAAGATAATCTGCGCGATGGTCATTAGTTACTAAAAGGTAGGTATATAGATATATAGGTAGATGGATAGATAGATGGATAGAGGGAAAGAGACGGAAAACGAGAGAGGGAGAGAGACAGAGAGAGAGAGAGAGAGAAAGAGAGAGACAGAGACAGAGACAGAGACAGAGAGAGGAAGAGAGGGAGAGAGAGAGAGAGATAGAGAGAGAGAGGGAGAGAGAGAGANTTATGACAACACAAATTGGTACAACATTTTGATGTACTTTTCTTTTGACTAAAACAACCTATTCTATTATGTGGACACTAAAATGCTATGACAGTGTCAGACTAGTTGTTTACGTAAACAGTGAATCGACACATACTTTGACTGAAATTGCCTTGAATACCCATAATCAATCATTTTTTATTGAATGATTAAATACTGTTTCTATCATGGTTACTTTTGTTGGAAACAATAACAGCAGATAACATGCTTAAGATGAAGTTTTTATCATATTTTACTTCGGAATTTGAGAATCGAAATAAAAAAACTGCGGTGTACAGTGTAAAAGACTGGTAACAAAAAATGTTGCAACCCCTTAGCATAGCCCAACTAGTTTTAAATCCTGGCATTTCGGATCAATTTGCTGACTTTTCCTTATGTTTGAAAATAGTGCCGCTATTTCTATTAAGAGTTGTGGAAACAAAGTTACATTCTAAAGATAATGCGCGATGGTCATTAGTTCCTAAAAGGTAGGTAGATAGATATATAGGTAGATGGATAGATAGATGGATAGAGGGAGAGAGACAGAGAAGAGAGAGAGAGAGAGAGAGAGAGAGAGAGAGAGAGAGAGAGAGAGAGAGAGAGAGAGAGAGGGAGAGAGAGAGAGCAAGAGGAGCATACTTAAGATTCACATAAAATCTTAGCACTTCAAATTAAAATTTCACTCCACAAAGGAACGATTATACTACGATCTTGTGACAGTTTTATTCCTTTGCAGGCACACTGTGCAATAAATAATACGAGGTATTGTAGAAATATATTTGAAATCAGTATCTCAAAAAATGTTCTTATTAATCATCGTTGATCGATACTGAATACTGTCTAAGGTATGCTAAAATATCACGTACTGAAAATGCTAAACTGCCATTCATTCGAAGGCAATGAGAATTATCGAAAAATGGTTTCTTAGATCGGCAAGCTTTGGCCTTAATTAAAAATTAAGCTGCAGTAGAGGATTTGAAGTTCATTTATTCTGGATCAACAAAACGTTCCATCCCAAAGGTGTCAACACAAAATGACAAATCTGGAATAAAGGCTGGGTCTATCTACTAATTTG
>RDPX01000039.1:2578572-2598914 GCA_003991215.1 Morbakka virulenta
TTACTGCTCAGTAACTCACTAGAACTCCTGATAATATTTCCAGTTTTAACAACAATGTCATAATTATTGATAGTGTTGGGTAACATATAGTGTCATGTCGTGGTGATCTGATGACAAATTAACAACTTCTCTAAACATATATCCTGACAAACAATTAATAACGGCACCACATAGATTGTAGGAGAAGGCGATTTAACAGTTATATCCAGGAGTTTTGATGTCAATGCTCTGCATATACCTACGATGAAAATTACGCTTCTGTCATCATCTTTTGCAGGTAGATTTAATAAATGGTCCATGAGTGACAAAGACCATACTCGAATAGCTGTTGCTAAAACTAACAAACAGTTGCTCAGCCGCCAGTTTGTCGGTGAATGGTCTTTCTGTCAACTAACAGTTGTCAGTCCGAACTATGAAAAAAGCTGTGCAAAGTTTTAGATTCTATGTGGTAGTAAATTGCTGAACGCTCTTAAGTCATACTCATTTGTAAATATCAACACAGTCGATTCAAAAGCTGCTGATGCTCACGAGCCGCTGACGTGTGAGATGCAGTACCATGACCTTTAGGAGATGGATATTCTTAAGGTCCCTGGTGTCAATCGTCCCTTCGATGGTGTTTCTGTTGACCTGTTGCATGGATGGCTCAGGGAATCTTGCAAAATGACGTTTGGTTAGATGCTGAAAAGGAATATGATTGATATTGATGTCAACAAGTCAAGTGCGTTTGTTGATCTATGTAATGCCTGCATCGTGGGGAAGCATATGGTTGAACCATATGAATCTAAGGAAAATAATAAACGACTAATGCCAATCGCATTAATGCACTCTGGCATAGTGTTTACAACGGAGATGAGTATATGTTGCACTATATTCACTAGGTTTTTTAAAGGGGAATGGTATCAAACATGAACCTACGATTGCTTACCATCTGGAGCAAAATGACGCTGCTGAAAATATTAATCATATTCCAGGATAAAAAGTGCGCCCTAATGTATGAATCCAAGCTATCTAAATTTTCGGGGTGACGTCTTGACCGAAAAAATCTACATAAGTTGCTAAATCACTGTCAGAAATCGAAATTCAACACCATACGAGCTACTATGTAAATAAAAGCCTACACTGAATCATCTTCGCACATTTGGTTGTAAGACCTACGTAAAAGTGATGCAACCAGAGCAGAAGAAGCTTGAAAGAAATATCCACATTACCATCGTTGAGCTACAATTGTGGAATAATGAAAAGAAACGCGTACTACTTGATTGCTATGTGACGTTTGATGAAATTTCACTTCGTCTACTTGATAAGTCCACGTCAGAACATAGTGTTTTATGCCAGAATGTAAAAGAAGTCACCAACGGGCAGAACGGCAAAGTTAATACTAACAGCAGCAGACATGTAAAACTGCGTTGATCAGAAAAATCGTCACTCAAAGGACACATGTGAAAGAAACATAACAAGACACCTCTCCCAAACAATAGGATTGGATGCGTCCAATGGACATTGAGTTTGTCTTCTTCTTTAGTTATCAGGTCTGAAAGAGACATCGACAATCAAAGCACGCCAAATCTCTCAGTTGCCGCAACTCTCACTAGCTCAGCCTTTCTCACCATGTTTTGAATCGCTAATTGGGTGCGATAATCCATGACCGGTTTTTTTATCTACCCTTACTTTTATTCTATTTTGTCTCGTCTTCTCTCCAGCATCTGTTTTTCCAGTCCATCTTCCCTGCATATCTGTTCTAAAAATTTAAGCTGGCTCTTTCCAGTGCTTTTGATTAGTGTTTTCTTGTACTTGACTAATTTTCTTTCTCTTCTTAAATTTTTCTTTTCAACCACGAGAATTTTATTCTTCTTAAAACGCCATTTCGACTGCCTCTAATCTTCTCTTTGTGTCCTTGTCAAGAGTTCAGCTTTCCCATCTAAACAGGAGAACTGACAAAACAAACACTTTAAAGGTTCTAATTTTCTGTGTTATATTTTATATTTTTATACCTATGTACTTAAAAGCACACACTTTACAACAACAGGTTTTTTTAGATATAACCACGTGTTCTGTGTTCCTGGTATTGAATTTCAGGTCTTTTTCTTTGCTCTTTTCTACCACTAAATAGAAAATGTCTCAAGATTTTCCAGAGGCTGATACAAAGACAGTATCATCAGCGTATCCAAGGTTGGTAATGTTGTAACATCCACTTTGATCCCATTAGCTTATATCAGGCAAAATTATCCCGCTGTACATATTAAAGAGGTCAAATGAGATCACACATGCTTGCCTTACACATTGTTAGAGTGAGGGTAACAGTCTCACAATCTCAATGGTTACTAAATTCCCCATTCCCTACAAACCACATCAGATTTATGTTACTTTCCCCGTGGTGCGTGACGAGTATCCAAAGAAAATGGTTAACCTGGTGTATTGTGGGACAAAGGGCATAGTGGAAGATATCCTTTGTTTTAGAAATATTGGGGGACCTTCCAGGAGTTTAATCACTTGTGATCAAGAAAAACATTTGCCTCTACGTCCCCACACCATGAAGCTAAACTTGACTCAAGGTGAACAAGAAACGTGACCTTGGTAATATTTTTGGCTAAAAAATCCTTCCTCGAATCAGCCCATTTTCCATTAACCACTTTAATAAGCCCTTCTCTATTATTTTTGTAAAATAAGTGACCTGAGGATTAGTTGAGGACATGTGTTGATTGAGGAACAGAAAAAAATTTGAATATAGTTTCTTCAGAGCTTTTTTTAGTGTTTTTACAATGTCGTTTTCTAGCAGAGAAAAAGTTGTACTTATGCTTCCGTCAGATTATTCAATAACACGGCACTGAATCAAACATGGTAGTACAATAATGAGGACGGTTTGCAATGGAATACATCATCACCCACCTTTCAGAGAAGTTAATAGTAATATAAAAGAGACCATCATTAAGAATTTCTTAATAGTTCAATACAAGAAGAAATTCTTTACGGTGAAAATAGTTTACTTCTTACGTAAAACAGTTCATCATTTGAATTTATGATATGCTAGGTGAACTAGTGAATTTTTAAATTATTTTGGTCTTGGAATGGCTACTCTCTCTTTGTGTAGTAGATCATGTATGGTACATTGTGTTTAATGATAGGTAACGTAACGAAAGAGCTGAAAGAGTAAAACCTATCTGTGTGATTTAACATCTTATACACTAACAGAAAACCAAAACTTTTTAGACTTTCTAGGCTTAAAAGCTAGTTACAAAGGTAATTTCAAGTAACCAATTGCTGATAATATTTCATATATGCCGTATAATGATTGTGTAACTTTTTATCCGCTGGTTTTTTTGTCAAGTTTAAGACGGTGGTGTCAAGCTTTTAAAGTTTAATAAGCTTATCAAGGGCTCGTTTTGTTTATCTGGTGGTGTAATACTTTGGCTGTGCAGACAACTTTGCCCCTGTTTAACAACTGAAGAACACAGAATCTCAACCATCTTTCATTATACAGTGGTTGAAACTTGGTAAACTTGGTAAACTTTGTTGACGGAAAAAGATATCTTTTACCAGCAATGAATAGTTGAGCAAGAGCGTATTTTGAAGACATGTTTGTTTTTGGCAGCAGATATTTCCGTATTTGTTGATGACTGGTTTGGACATTAGTGGCGATGCCCTCCTTTAAAGATCATGTCACCAGGGGCAAGTTCTGTGTCCCTATGAAGTGTTGAATGGTAGTTTGAAGGAAATCAGGCACAACATCATTGAATAGTGTTCCATTGTGCACTGCAGTTTTCACACCTTAACCAAGAGGTTTCATGAAACATTCAAGCTTATTACTCGACGAGCGATTGGAATAAGTGTCATGCGCATTGATTTCTGAATTTTAGAAAAGTTGATGAAAGATAGTGTTAATGACTTGTATGCTGTTATCACCTTTGGGAGGAGAGCATCTTTTGCCGATGCAAGACCACGGCTGCGGAGGACAGGTCGAAAGGTACAAGATGTCATAGAGCATTGCGGCAAGAACGTTTATTTCTCAGCAAATCACTGACGTGGAAAAAGGTCTCTCTAAATATATATTTTTTTGAAAATGATTAAGAACCGTGTAAGGCATAATGACAAGAATTGTATGGAGTTATGAAGAAAGGAGAGAAAAAAACGTAAAAAGAGGAAGGTAGGTCCAAGAGATGAGTGTTTACCTTTGTCTTATTAACATTTGAGTCTTAAGATGCACAAAAAGAGTCAGAATCCAAAAGAATTTCACAATCTTGCAGTCCGCAAAGAAACCCCTACAATCATGGAAAGATTTGCTCCAATAACGGACAACTCCACGAGGATGAAGATATTGGGAGAAACGGGTTACAAGAGATGCAAGCAATTGAGCTGGTACCAACGAGTAAAGCTCGACAGAACAATTCCCGATGTCTCATAATAATCCCTAAAGAAAAAACTAAAACAAGCCACATTTCGTCGTTAAGATAAAGGTTGAAGAGTAGCAACATGCTTTGGACCTATCGAGTCACACACATGTCTCTGGACTCGATCAAAAACATCAAAGTGAGGCAACGGAGTACCTGCCCAGACACAGCAACAGTACCCCAAGCAAGAGCAGATGCTGGGTTTATAGAGATACAAGATGGCCTCAAGCGTAAGGTAATCTCTAGCTTAAAGGACTAAGGATACTAAAGACCCTATGACCAGTACCAAAACCAGAAAGCTTATGTAGCAAACCAGTATGCCACACCTTATCAAATGCCTTGGAAATATCAAGGGTTATATCTTTTCCTTCAGCAAGCTTATCCATAAATCTATAAATACATTCCGTAAATATAGTCAAAAATCACCAGTGGAGCGAGGTCCTTTAAAAATTAGCAAAGAGACCTAACTTTTGCAAGCATTCTGATTGTATTGTTGAAAAGTCGTTCAACGATCTTACCAATAAGAGAAAGAAGAATCACAGGTCCATATTTGCGAGGATTAGATGGATCATCTATATGTTTAAACACCACTGTACATCTTACAGAAATCTCGATTTTTAAGTCATTGAGTAGAAATAGATTCTAACAGTCAACTTAGTGAGGTTTAGCACCAGAAATCACTTCTTTACAAGCATTGCCGGTTTGAAAGATTGTCGATATATTTTAGTTCTATTACTTTGAAATTGAACATAGAAATAATTGTAATGAGCAATGGCAAAAGAATAGTGACCATTAAACCATGGAGACAAATGAGGTTTGACTATGTAACTACGCTTAGACAAATGTTTTGAGACCAACTTGTACCAATTCTGTGAATTTAGTTGCAGCTCCAGAAGCTGATTTGCTAAAAACTGAATCGCATGGAGTATTGCCAAGAAATTGACAAAATCCATCCACACTGGCCCGACCAAATTCAAAAGCCTTACAGTAATGTGGCTTGTCAACAAGATTTGAAACAGTTACTTTGGCCTCCTCCATGACAACAAGTTTAAAAGGATGTAGAGATGAAACTGTACAATGCTCAAGATTCTCCTGAGTCTAAATCAGAAAATCTTGTTGAAAAATCAACAAGCTGTACAAAGTCATGGCCAAGAGTGAACTTTTTTCAATATCTCCTCAAATATCTCCTCCAATAACTCCTCCAATAACTCCTCCAATAACTCCTCCAATAACTCCTCCAATAACTCCTCCAATAACCCCTCCAATAACTACCTTCTCCAATAACTCCTCCAATAACTCCTTCAATAACTCCTCCAATAACTCCTCCAATAACTCCTCCAATAACTCCTCCAATAACTCCTCCAATAACTCCTCCAATAACTCCTCCAATAACTCCTCCAATAACTCCTCCAATAACTCCTCCAATAACTCCTCCAATAACTCCTCCAATAACTCCTCCAATAACTCCTCCAATAACTCCTCCAATAACTCCTCCAATAACTCCTCCAATAACTCCTCCAATAACTCCTCCAATAACTCCTCCAATAACTCCTCCAATAACTCCTCCAATAACTCCTCCAATAACTCCTCCAATAACTCCTCCAATAACTCCTCCAATAACTCCTCCAATAACTCCTCCAATAACTCCTCCAATAACTCCTCCAATAACTCCTCCAATAACTCCTCCAATAACTCCTCCAATAACTCCTCCAATAACTCCTCCAATAACTCCTCCAATAACTCCTCCAATAACTCCTCCAATAACTCCTCCAATAACTCCTCCAATAACTCCTCCAATAACTCCTCCAATAACTCCTCCAATAACTCCTCCAATAACTCCTCCAATAACTCCTCCAATAACTCCTCCAATAACTCCTCCAATAACTCCTCCAATAACTCCTCCAATAACTCCTCCAATAACTCCTCCAATAACTCCTCCAATAACTCCTCCAATAACTCCTCCAATAACTCCTCCAATAACTCCTCCAATAACTCCTCCAATAACTCCTCCAATAACTCCTCCAATAACTCCTCCAATAACTCCTCCAATAACTCCTCCAATAACTCCTCCAATAACTCCTCCAATAACTCCTCAAATAACTCCTCAAATAACTCCTCCAATAACTCCTCAAATAACTCCTCAAATAACTCAATGGGACCTGGTACTTTTGAATAACTGACCAAGAATCAGAGGATCGATATAAGAAAAATAGGTAACAAGTGGCCTGAAGAAGAGACAATCTAAAACAGATGAAAGAGTATCTTTAGATTCAAGTTCTTTTACTCTAACAACTGGAAGATCCTATTGAGCATAGATACTAAGATTATGAAGATATGTTGTAGAGTCAAGTCGAAACAAAAGCAAAAGATGTCAAGATGAAAATTACTATTACTAACACTGTCATTGAGGGTTGTCTCACAAAATGCAAGAGTTTGAGGATGGTCAGAATGAAGGAAAGCTTTTACAAAAGAAAATTTGAAACAAAAGCCTCTGACATTACTAAAAGTTAAGGAGAGAGAATTTTTGAAAATAGTATGATGCCAGTACTACCTTTTCTCCATTCTATGCTCTCGAATATGGCGTCAGTCTTTCTCATGGTTCATTGACCACTGAAGGTCTCTCTGGTACGGAGGGCCATTCTTTTGATTGCACCTGTCATAGTAAAAAAAGAAAGATGTCCGCAGCCAGCACCTAGACTATCAGAATTCTGACTAACTGAGCCCTTTGGTGATGGAGGTAGTAATTAACGGAGAGACAAAAGACAGTGTCTTCCACACATGGCTTTCATAAAAGAGGACTGATTATGATTATTAAGACACTAGCCTGGATGTTTTAATCACGGTACCATCTCTAGGAGAGTCATCTGCCAAGGCTAAAGAGGCCCACCTCTCCATAAGACAGACTTAAACTCGCCAGATCCAAACCTGGTATTTTACGTCTTGGGGTTAATTAAGAAAATACCTATCCAGGAGACATAAAAGATAACTGTAACGTACATTTTTGCTTTAAATACAGAAAAAATTAAAAATAAAAGCATGTCAGATACATACCTTGCATTGGTTGTTTGCTTCCACCACACAATGCCTTAAAATGAAATTAAGACTGAAAATACGACCTTAGATTACAAATGTATTGTGGGGCTTGAGAAGATTTCTCAACAACTATTTTGTTAACTTGTCCCTAAAAGAAAGGCTTACGCAATAAATATTTATAAGTACCGAAATATCTAAGACAAGGCAGCCCAGTCAATATAAAATGTCAGGTAGCTAACAAAATAACGGATCAAGCAGAACATAACAAAGTACAGACCCAGCGAATCGTCAACTTGTAGTTATCTGTTATCGAGTTATCTTCATATGTAATCAACCGAATAGCTTATTGCTATGCGAAGTAAAAAAAGTTATAGTTTAGTACATAACTCAGGTCAAACAAAGTAACTTCGCAAGTCTTCAATACTATCAATACTATCGTCAATAAAAATAATATTCTCTGATACTAATAACAGACTGACAATGATTGTTGTATTCACGACGTTGCGGTATCGGGGTCCTAGTAATACTTAACTACTCGGAGTTGAGTTACGAACGAATGGACTGGTTTCACAAGAAGTACCTTCTTTATTTTAAGGTCAGTAACTCCTTCATGGAACTGACGGCATTACAAATGCATCAGTAATTCCTACACAACTATGCAAATAAATATTAGCTCCTTAGAAATTAGGTGGTCTGTCCTTATTAACATTCCAATCATAAATCTTAATCATATTTCATGGGCTCCGCACACCTATCATGCATATCAATCGAATTAAAAATATTGTCATGAGGTTAACGCATTGGTTATAATCTTCACAAAGAATGACTCAGAACAAATAAATACGGGGTTTGTGTTCTCTCGCGGAGATCGATTTTACTATCTTTGTGCGAGAAAATCGTGTGAGTTTGGATATTGACCACCTGTGCAATTTTTTGGGGTAATGTTCCAAAAAGGTCCAATGAGATATTAACCCAAAGGAAATTTAGAAATGGATATTGATGTCAGTGGTGCTTTGATATTGTGACTTATGTGAAATTGGTATTTAGAACACGTTTTTTCACATGTACTGTAATAATAGATCGTTGTCAGAGAACCAAAAATAAGCTCACATGCAATCCTTGAAGGTACTCAATCTGAAAGCGAGACAGATCACAGTCTTCTGAAATTCAGCTGGTTGTACAATTCTGCTTGGAGAAGGTAATTATCATCTGAAATGAAAAGTTTTCTTTAAAGATCTTCTTAACTTGCGAATGGTCGTCATCTGGTTTCTGGTCCATACGAATGTGATGCATGACTTTCTGGTTGAAGTACTTCTCTTGATGAACATAAAAAGATCTATTCAGGGGTGATTGTACCTGTACATGGTGTTATGTGCAGGTGGTAGATACGCTTTTTATATGCTAATGTTTATCTCTGATGTGTTGAAGTGGTTTATTTAATGGAATATCATATATAGCGAGGTAGTAAGCAGGGTTGCTAGTGCTTTGATGCCATTTAACAATTTTTTTAAGGTGTTGGTTGTAAACACGTAATTCGTGTGAACCCAAGGTGTTTTTGTTTGTATTTCCAAAGGTTTGCTGAGGGTTAGTAATCAGTGTGGATTGCAATACCTGCTTTTTCAACAAGGTTCTGGTGGTAGCTTATTAAATCAAGGCCAATACTTGACACCTTAAGGGCAATTAGAGCATATTTTGCCACTGTTACTGTGATTGATATCGATGCCAAGGGGCAGACCTTTAGCTCTATTAAGGTTGCCTCCTCGGAGAGAATTTTTAAAAAGCTTCTAGTATGAGCGTTGTTTTGACCAATCTTAGTATCAGCGAAGCACAAACTGTTTCAATGTCTGATGTTTTCGAATTCTTGAAAAACCACACAGATGAACAATACAGTTCTTTTTTTGATATAGGAATCTTGGCCTGTTTAATTTCAGAGCATTTAACAGGCTCTGGGTGAAGTCCGTTGGCACTGACGAATAGCCCATAAAATGATATCGATTTTGTAGGCATGCATTTTGATTTATTTAAGGTTGAAACAATTAAGGTTGAAATCATACACTATGGAAAATAATTTGTCTAGGTTTTTGGTGTGTTTATGCAGTGTGGGATTGACAATTACAATATCATCATAAATATTTTCTGCATTTGGTACCTTTGAGATCATTTTGCACCTGGTATGAATATGGCTAGGAAAAGAGGCTTCTTTGAAAGGTTTAGCTAGTGAATACAACTACACAACTAATTAGAAGGTTTCTGGTACTGATAAAGCTTAAGGGTATTGGGTCAAACAACTGTTAAGCCTTCATGAGAAGTTTTTTCGTCAAATGCAAAACGTTATGGAAAGAGGTAGTGTGATGGTACCCCGGGTAATCTGTGGGCCTATTTTAGTTTTTCACAGATATCTAGCTATGGAAGACCCGAAAGGAATCAACAGATTGAGAAAAAGTGGGACAGAATGCACTCAAGACATCAAAAAATGTCTTCAGCCAATGCTTGAGCATCCCGAGACCGCCTGTCCTGCATGTTGGGCCCTTCAGCCGAAGCCTCGACCAAGGAGAGACCAGAGCTTTACACTTGATCTTAGCTGCAAGGCTGAGAAGGTAGTGTAATACAATAAATCTTTAGAGAAATTATTTTTGTGTGAATTGTATAATGAAAGAAAATGAGAGAAATTCAGACCAATCTCCTTTCTTCCGATGTTGTGGTAAGTTTTAACTGGTAGACGCGCTGCTCAAAATGTGAGTATAACAACAGTGCTAGAACACTTTGATATGGTCGACTGGGTGTACCTGGAAGGAGTTCAGATACCTAGCGTAACAAATAGTTTTTACTCACGCTACTCACATGCTAATTTGACTTTCCATAAAATCCTCTGGGTAAAGCAAACGGGGCTCTGACTGAAGGGGAGCGAAAGCGTCATACCCGGTCTATTGTTCTCATCCATGAACACCATCGATGGTCAACATGTCAATTTGGATTACGCTGTCATGGGAAGCAGCGTGGCAGAGGGGCAGTTTAACGGAATATCTTCAAAAGAGCAAACGGCAGAGTGCTTCAGATGCTGGGAGGAAACAATTTGAAAACAATTTGGAATAAAGAGATAAATAAAATTGTTACGAAGTGTTTTTACGAAAGTAATCCAACTTAAAGAGGTTACAGGGAGAAAATGCATGATATCTGGAGAGGAACTAACTTAACTAAGAAAATAAATTAAATGAACAGGAACTAGCAGGGCAAGTCAGCTAACGGTTTGCTATTTGAAGTTGAATTAGAAGAAATAAAAATGACGACAGAAAATAATTCATAATATAAAAGAGTAGAAAAGCAAGCTAGAGGAGCTCAGAATAAAGAATGAGGAGGACACAGACTTTATTTCACAAGTTAAATCTCAGGAAGAGAATGAAGCGAGAGCAGACAAAAATATAAAAGCTAGACTGAAAAATTATGCATGTGAGATTGGTGAAATCAGAATCATTAGGCTCTTGCAAAAGGAGCTGTCAAAGAATGAGTTTAAAAATCCAGTAAATTTACATTTCTACGACAGAAGAAAGCTTAGAGAAGTATTTCAAATGTGGACAGTCACATTGTATATGGAGACCAACAAATTTTTTCAATGTAATAGGACTTTGAAAGCTACACGTTGCATTGTTGGACAAATATTTGATGAAAAGTAAAGAAAAATTAAGAGAAAAGGAGACCCGTGGGGGACAAAACGTTTGAAAACTATACTAAAATATTTTTGGACGGGAAATTTCTGAGACAAACGTGTTTTAGATAGGTCCTGAATTTCGACCCTGAGTTATGAATATATTCATGAATGTTTAACCACAATTCAATTTAGTGCTACAATTTAGCTGATATCTCTCTTTACCTTTTCCTTCTCACTTGCTGATATACACTTTTTAATATGGCACTTGAGACTTACAAAGTATATTAATCTTTGTCTTCCTCTGCTTCTTTTGCCTTCAATACGACCTGTAAGGGAAAGATTTCTAGTCCTTCCTTCCCCATGATATGTACAATAAACCTCATCTGCCTTTCGCGGATTGTCTTTATCAGACATCTTTCTGCTCCAGCTTTTCTCAGACCTGTCTCATTTCTTTGATCAACTATCCATGATATTCTCATCATTCTCCTGTAAAACCACATTTCAACAGCTTCTAATCTCTCTTGCATTGATGGTGATATTGTCCAGCACTCACAACCACATAACAGAGTAGATGTTATAAAACCTTCCAGTACCCTCGTCTTTGTAGCCATTGATATTTTGCGATGTTTCAAGATCTTCTTTGTAGCCATTGATATTTTGCGATGTTTCAAGATCTTCTTTGTAGCCATTGATATTTTGCGATGTTTCAAGATCTTCTTTCACCTTTCAAAAGTACATTTTGCAATCCCTATCCTTCTCTTGATTTCCAGATCACACTTTCCATTCTCTGTTATATAGCTACCTAAGCAATTGAACTTGTTAACGTACTGTAAAGTGTCCCTTCCAATATACAACTTGTATCAGGGACTTTGGTTCTTACTTATCACCATGAATACTGTTTTCTTGTGATTTATTTCCAGGCTTTTCCTTCTACTTTACTTAACTGCTCCATCTGGTAACCTTTGTAAACCTTGTTCTGATCCTTCAACCACCTTTGAATCATTTGCAAAATCCAACGTAGCTGAAATTATGACCTCCTACAGAAAAACCTTCCAAATCTTCCATACCTCGAAAACTCTTTTCAGCACACAGGTTGAATAAATCAAGTGAAAGCACACATCCTTGTCTTACTCCTCTCTTAATCGTGATGTGATCACTCATCTTATTATTTACTCTCATACAAGCAGTTTGATCCTAGTATAAATTTTGTATAAATCGTAAATCCTTCCCATCCAGGTCTAATTCCTCAAAATCATTGTATAGAATTTCATGCTGGACCTTATCGAATGCTTTGGTGTTATTAACAAAACAAACACACTGATCTCTTTGCATTTCTACTGCTCTCTCTGACAGCATCCGTATCATGAAGATAGCATTTCTGGTACCAGTATTCTCCACCAATCCACACTGTTCTTTACCTATCCCTTGTTTGAGTTTTCCTCGGGCCCTCTGCATAATGATCTTCAGAATCAGTTTAGGTGCATGACTCATAAGTCTAATGGCTCGATGCAACTCACATCCTATTGCAGCAGGTTTCTTGACCAAAGCAATAAAAATTGGCTTGGTAAGATCTTCTGATATTTCACCATTATCATACACTTTGTTTATTAGCTCTGTCAACCTCTCAATTCCAAAGTCTTCTAATGATCTTAACATTTCTGTAACAATCGCATCAGGTCCTCTTCATTTTGCTAAGTGCTGCCTCCATTTCTGATCTTAAAATGGTAGGCCCATGCATATTATTTTGTATTAAGGGTTTCTCTCCTCTGTTATCTTAGAAAAGTTCACTGATATATTTACTTTATCGTTTTAGCACTTTTTCCTTTTCCATTATAACAATCCCATATGTAGATTTAAGAGACCCAGATGATGTACAAGATTTGTGACCACTGATCTCTTTGATCTTCTTGTACTTCTCTGCTGGACCTTTATGACTACACGGCTCAATTTGCTCACATTTTGCATTTAACCATTCTTCCTTTGCCAGATTACATTTGACCTTGGTCTCCTGATCAATTGTATTATATTCTGAACTTTCTCTATTAAGAGTCTGCTACCTCTCTTTCATCAAATCCAGTATCACTGTTGTTATTCATTTATTCTTTGATTGTTTTTCTTTTTTGGCAATACTTTCTTTACTGCTGTTACCACTGAATATTTGAAATTATTCCAGTTTGACCCCTTACCTTCATCTTCCAGAGTTTTAAAGCGGTTTTTAACAATCACATTTAATTATTTCCTAATGTTGGCATCTTCCATCAATGGTGCATAATATAGTTTTGGTGTAGATGTTAGCCTCTTTACCTTCATTAGCTATACCTTCATCTTTCATATCACGGGTATATGGTCACTTCCACAGTCAGCACTAGGATATGCTTTGTTGTGCTGAACTGCATTCCGAAATCTCTTATTTTTTGTGATATAGTCAATCTGATTCTTTTTATCACGTCCTGGACTTCTTCATGTCCACAATCTCCTTGGATGTTCTTCAAACCGTGAATTTGTTGTAACCTGCCCATTTGATGCACACCAGTGAACAAATCTTTCCCCTCTTTCATTCTGTTTTCCTAGTCCACGTTTCCCTAGCACATCACTATAGTTTTCACATCCCACTTTTGCATTCTAGTGACCCATTATGATGATAACGTTTTGAGGCTTGCATTGGTGTCGAGCCTGTTCAAGTATTTCATAAAAGTCATCAATCTCATCTTCTTCACTCTCTGATGTCGGTGCATAGACAACAATAATAGAAATATTGAATGGCTTTCCTTCCAATTTCAGTCCTTGGACCCTGTTATCCTAAATAGCTGATACTGGTTTGCAAAGGAAATTAAAAGTAACAGTGCCAATATGAAGCATCTAAAAAGTAAGTTTATTGGTTTGAATGTCTTTTAGGGTGTTTTTGAGTTGTGGATGATTTTCAACATACATGCTATGAATGTCATAACAGTCAGTTTGGCAACTTAACTGGAGATTTTACAAGAGAATTATAACAAAGAATTATCATTTACTACTAATCTATTTGCTCCTACTTTTAATAGAATTACCTAATTACATACGAAATTACTTTATTTACTAGGTACAGCACAAATACCAACACAAGAGATCAGTGTTCAGAGTGCAATTGAATGTTTCACTTGAAATACTTTACTGCAGACTGCTTTTCAAACACAAAAAATTCTTGTTTATTCTGCTTGAATTACATAATGCACTGCAACTATCAAAGAATGGAGACCTCCTAAAAGTTAACGTGAATTGCCAGAATTGAAGACATTACTCTTAAAAAGTGGCTTAAAAACTGTAAATCAGAATATCAGACGCTTTCTGTGTCACAACCTTCCCGTTTTTCAATTTCTGGGTGACTTTTGAAATATCACTTTCTTTGCATTAAGTGAATCACACACGACAGCGAACGACAATCTACAGCTTCAAATTACTGGCTATAAATGTAAGCTTAACCACAGAGAAACTCAACAGAGTGGTGAGATTGTTTTTTGTGTGTATCAGAAAACGGGCCCTGCTAAAGGAGATTCAATCTGGAATTGTAAATTTTGAGTGTATTTGGGCTGAGATCATTTCCCTAAAAGGCTTTACTTATGGGTGCTGTCTACAAGCCCTTCCACCAGCTATTTAAAAAAGCTGGAGAGCACATTTATGAGTTTATCGAAATTGTTATGACTGAAAATAAAGAATTTATTCTGCTCTGAGGTATGAATTGGAATTATCTAGAGAGGTCAGAACACAAAGAGATCAAATTTATCATTTCAAATAATCGAGAAACAGCTAATAAACTCTCCGACAAAAATAACAAGTACAAGCAGAACATTACTTGACATTATTTACACCAACGATCCTGAGATAAAAGATACAATAAAAGTCATACCTGATGAGACCGCAGTGACCGGGTGCTAAAAGAAGGCGTGCGCAAAGTTCATTCCATTAAACACAGTCCAAAACTAACCACATATAGCGGTACACGAAATATGACCCAAAGTTATTTCGTATAAATCTAAAATCTGAAAATTTCAGCACGGTAGCTGACTCCTACAGTATACAAGCAGCCCGGAGGCATCTTAAGAGAATTTGACATGGCTCCATGGATGGCAGCAAAAGTCAACCAAAAGATGAAAATTCGAAGCAAACTTCGTAAGGCTCTGAGGAAAAATACGCAAAACGACCAGTCAAAATACAAAAAACAGCAAAATAATGTAACTTCACGAGTGAAAAAAAAAGAAAAATAGTCACTTTAAAAATCTACTGACAGAAAATACCAGGAAATCATAAATATCCTGGCCCATACTTAAAAAAGACTTTCTAGTCAGAGAAGTGTTTAATCAAATTAGTACAAAACAACAGATAACGTAATTATTATGAACAAGCTCTGTAAATATTTTTTCTGTGTTTTGCAAGAAAACTGAAATGCATTAACAA
The DNA here is from genome assembly GCA_003991215.1 of Morbakka virulenta. Lineage (NCBI taxonomy): Eukaryota > Metazoa > Cnidaria > Cubozoa > Carybdeida > Carukiidae > Morbakka > Morbakka virulenta. The sequence continues at coordinate 2,594,068 of RDPX01000039.1, forward strand.
TGTCATTGAGGAATATATTTGGAGAAAACCTTTTCTTGCTGAAATAGTCGATAATGAAGGTTTGAATTTTAAAAAATTATGCTTGTCCACGAGAAGAAAATATATGTTGAATTGAAAAATTTGGAGAAAAAGAAGGTACAAGGCTTAGACGATTTCACTCTTGGTCTACTAAAAATGATGCAAGTTTCATAGCAAAACCATTAACTTTCGTCATGAACATATCATTGAGTGAAGGGAAATAACGACTGAGTGGAAAGCTTATTAAATAAACCCATTATATTAATCTGGTCCAAGTGCTAAAATTGACAACTATAGGCCAATCTCGTTTCTGCCAAGACTATCAAAAATCCTTGAATGTATTGCTCACTGACAGCTACCAGGGTATCTAGGAAATAATGGCTAACTCGTCAACTATCAGTGTAGATTTAGACAAAGGCTGTCAATTGCATTAGCAGTTATATTCTTAAATGACTACATCAAAAGCAAACTGACAGTGGCAACCTGACAGGAGCTTTTTATATCAATCTGTCTTAAGCTTTCGATACCAGAAGTCATTCTGTGGTTTTGAATCGTCTCTCTAGTTATGGTAAAACGGGGAGACCGCTAGATTCGTTTGGTGATTACCTCTTTTTACGAAAGCGTTCGGTCGAAATGACGAAATGAGTGGAACGATTTGAAACGCTTACTCAATCTATCCAGGAATAACTTAAGGGTCAATTATTAAGTTCATTATTATTTCTTTTTATATGAACGATATTGGCAGATGCCTAAATCACTTCTCGATTATCACCTATGTATTTGATACTTCTTCTCTTTATAGTATTTAAGTTTGTACATAATACAGAAAGAAGGTTAAAGTAAGATATAACTCACAAATGGCTAAATGAAAATGAGTTGGTTCTAAACCTAAAGAAGGGCAAAACAGTGTGTTAACTTTCCTTGGCGGGACGAAGCTTAAGATAAATAGAAATAGAAAGCTTATGAACTCAACAAATTACAAAATATCTTGGGAGTGCATCGAGTTCCTACGTTAACACTTTCCACGCTCTTTGATAAATTCTCTCAATAAGGCTGCAAGTAGAATGAACATTATGGGAAAATGTTAGAAATAGTTTAACAACGGAAACAACTGAAGCACTTTATAGAAAGATGGTATTAGCAATATTTACTTATTGCAGTACTTTGTCACTTGGACTAACTAATTCTAAACTGAAAAAAATCCAGAGCATCGAGAAAAGAGAAAAGAACGGAATCGCATTAATGTTTGGAAAGAATCTTGAAATAAAAGTTCCAACAGCATCAAGCCTGGTAAAAAAAGAATATGCACTATATATTTGATTGCCTAAATAATAACGCTTTACATCGGATGTAGGATAGTGCATTTTACCGTAATTATTCTAATTTACCGCGGCTGTAAAAATAATTATTTTAGCCAACCCACATTAATAATTGGAGGCATTTAAATACCAACTTTGGAACACCACAAATCCGCGTTAATAATTAGAGGCAAAAAAATTCATCCGCACAAAATAAGAAACTTTTCAAAACAAAATTTTTTTTAAATGAATTTTTCCTTTAATAAATTTTACAAGCTTTTTAGGTTTTTTTTCTTATTATTCATTCGTACCTTTTTGCACTCGTTATAATCCTTTAAAGCATTGGAAACGAGATATGTGAGCTTTTCATGGACTTCCACATTTGTTGACTTACATGGCCGGAAGTTTCATACCTCCTTGAGGTATATCTTTAGAAAATAGTATCTTGACATTTATTCTCACAAAAAGCTCACCACCATTCTTTACGTAAAAATACACTATTTTTGACAAGAACTTTGGTACATGTCCAACAGTTACATCATCGTATTTAAGCTTCATTGGATAATTATCCTCGAAAAGCGCACCAGGTCGTGTTTCTTTGCAGACGGTTAGCTCACTACCAAAGTTTGCTTCCCATTCGCTCTGGTATACATGATGGCCTCTAACACAGCACTCAGTGGAAAATTACTTTTCTATCATGATTGGTATTTCATTTGTATTTAGTAAAAGTTCCTTGAAACAAATTTTCGACAAGCTTTCCATGTTTTTAAAGGCAAAACCAAGTCACAAAGGTCTCAAAACTTTTTCCTTCCATTTTTTATAATGTTGTGCTTTTTCTACCTTTATGATTTTCCAACGTTTTTGATTTTCGAATGTTTTATGAATGGCATGATTTGTGTTATGAGGACGATACGCAAACCAAGATGCAAAACTTTTTAAAGAAACGACCAGTTTCAACAGTACCACTCAAACAAGCAAAAATCTCTAGCTTTCTAAAGCCTGTGGATGAAAGTGAAAAAGCTGATGTTATTTATGTCGGAGGTAAGAAAAAGAAACTTTTACAATTCTTTATACCTTTTTGACTTTTCGTCGCTTTTCGTATGGACTTTTCTAAAGACCTTGTTCACTATTTTTTGTCTTTAGGGATGTAAACACTTTCACATCCTCCAACGAAATGTGCGATAGGTAGACCGATAAAGCTTTACATATCAGAACAGCTTGAACAAATCATGATAAAGAATCACGACTTTTATGATATGGTGGATTTCTCAAAGCATTGTGAGCAATTATTACAAATTCACTTCACGTCACCTACTACACTGGTTCCAGACCCACCTTCCAAAACACGGAAACGTTTTACCCAAAAAAAGAAAGTATAAATTCTTTTGAATTATTCTGTTAGTGGAAACTTTGCCGAAACCGCACGAGATTTCGAAATCAATCAGTCAACAGTCCGACCAATGGTCAGCAATATCCCCCCATCACCTGAAAATATCAAGTTATCCTGTAAATGTAATCTTCCAGGAGCTGGTAGACTGCTATCCTATCCTTCTGAATTAGAAGATGAACTGCTAAAGTGGATTCTCCTAAACTCAGAAAGATTATTATTTATCACGTTGAAGCTATAAGTTACAACTGGTACAGCTAAAGAGTTGATTGTAGTTATTTGTTTTAGAACCAAGTTCTGCCTTAAAATCAATCTCACCCTCCTAATACATTCTTTTCTGATTTTCTCTTTGATTTTGGCATGCTGTATGCCATTTCCTTCTTTAACACCAAGATACTTGTACGCCCCTTCCTGATCTAGTTTCTTAATTACATATTCATCGACTGGTATAACATTATGTGTACTCACCAATTTTCCCCACTGAAAACTTGCTTTAGCACATTTATCCACCCCAAACTCCAGCCCAATGTCATCACTGAAAGTCTTAACCGGCTTTAATAACCCTTCCAGTTCATCATCACTACGAGCATATAATTTCAAATCATCCACATTAAAAAGGTGATTTATTATTTTATCATTGATCTTATAATCATATTTAGTTTTGTTTAACATTTGGGAGAGGGGTATTCGTGCCATGCAAAATAAGAGCGGAGAAAGAGAGTCCCCCTGGAAAATTTCACATTTAATCCGCACTCCATGAGACATCAAGGTACTATTAGAGTGGGAAAGAAACAGATTGGTTTGCCATAAGGTCATCGACATTTTTAGAAAATTAATCAAAATTGGAGAGATTTTAAACAGTTCTAAACAACGTAAGATCCAAAGATGGGGGATACTATCAAACTCCTTTTTATAGTCCTTCCATGCCGTACTTAAATGTTTGTGTTTTGACTTAGCATTTTCTAATATCATTGGTCAATAGCTGGTCCATACAGTTGTAAGAGCCTTTCCGACAACCCTTTTACTCAATAGGAAAGATGTCATGGTCCTCCATGTAAGTGTAAGTTCTCTCGGTAAGAATTGAAGTTAGCAGTTTATAGGTTGTTGTTAGGCACGTTATGGGTCTGTAGTTCTTAGGGTTGTCAGTATCATTATTTTTAGCAAGCCGGTAAGTTGTACCGAGACAGAATCATTCAGGTGTTTAGTCTGGTTCTGTTAATACCACTGGACAAAAGTCAAAATGAGATTTTCATGTAAATGATATTTTCTAGGCATATCGAGGGCTCTGATTACGAATAATATGGCATTTTAAAAAAATCTATGGATTGGATTTTTTTACAGTCATGTCAAATGTTTCCAATATTACGTAATCGACATTATTAGATGCTCATTATTGCGCAGTTCTCAATGTGTGCAATGCTATTGTTTGTTTGTTTATTTTCCTTCCTAATTTCATGAACGTTGTAGAACTTTGACTGCGTAGATATGGTATTGTGAACAGCGTGAAATATTTACACAGTTTTGTGCCAATGTTGCCGTTGGCGTTGAAGCTACATGCACAGTAATTATACTAGTTCACTATCGGGTACTGGTGATAGTCCATTACTTTCTTTGCCTGTGGTTTGAAAGCCATCCTAATTGCACTGAACTCTTTCTCGCTTAAAAATGCCACCTAAAACTCGTCGCTAGTGCAAGAACTCACCAGATAACTTTTGCAACATTTGAGGAAATCATGCCATAGTATCTCGACGTAGGAAGTTTTCCAATGTTAGTATCAGTGCCTATGAAAACTACTTTGACTGCAAGCCAGACCTGGATAAGACATGGGCTCCTCAAAATTGTTATGTCTCATGCTTTAGTGGACTTCATCACTGGGAGAAGGGAGGCAGGAAGAAGATGCCCTTCGTTGTACCTATAATCTGGCGTGAGCCAACTGATCATGCATCAGATTGTTGATTTTTTTGACTCAGTTTACCCATGGAATCAGGAGGAGAGCCACTCAACAAGTGCCACATGATGATCACCTGCCGGTACCTGGCTCCTCACGAATGCAGGACACTCAACATTCAGCTCCTGACCCCAGCGATTCTCCATCTGGATCCAGCTATGAAGCCCCTGACAGCAAGGTACACCTCATAGTACAA
>RDPX01000039.1:2634601-2678507 GCA_003991215.1 Morbakka virulenta
TCTTTCGCCCTCTCTCTCTCACTCTCTCTCTCTCTCTCTCTCCCTCTGACTTCTCTCTGGCTTTTAATTTCGTTTCGGTTCAACCATTTCACAGAAAATCTTATCACCCACTTCACTGCACAAAATGGGAAAATTATGGGCAAAGAACAATACACCAGCGAAAGTTAGATCAATTTCAATGCCATTATTGAAATGGATCTAACTTTTGTATGTTCGATACGATTAGTCCATCTCCATCAACACACTCAAACTCTATGGCATTTATTACCTGCATTTAAGTGGATGGCTGGTTACTTGTTTCATTGAGCTAAAGACGTATGGTATCTAATCACTCTACTAGTTTTATTACCACATCCTATTAATTGTGGAGTACTACAGGGATCCATCCTCTGTGACCCCTGATCTACTTCAAAAATGCTAAAATAGTTGTAACAAACTGCAAAATGGTCCTGCATGCTAATCTCACTGTTTGTTTTGCTTCCTCAAGAAATCAAAGCTGGACTGTAAAAGGCTTTGACTCACTCACTGAGTGTCTGAGATCAAACGAGATTATTATCAAGACCAACAAAGAAAAAACTGCAATCATGCCTTTTGGTAACCAGGAAAAATTGAAGAGATTAAATCAGTCAACAGTCACAATGGAAATCAGATTAAACCTCACTAAACCACATGAGCACCTGGGGGTCAAATCAACAGCTACTTCAAATATTGCTTATTATTTAACCAAACAATTATCTCCACAAGAATTCTGTTGTTGAACGCGAAACGCAGCTTCATGGACAAGAAAACTACAAAACTCGTAAAACGAGCAGTGATTGTGGTTATCTTTTTAATTCTACCCATTTTGTTTGCAGAGTGCCACTCCCCCCCGCCAAAATCCACCAACAAGAGCGCGAAGGAAAAAATTGCTGGACCCATTCCAAAACGACACATTATTGAAAAAGGAGTAATTGCAGGTTTATTCGCACGTGCATCAACAACACCAAAGCGTGCAAACGAGAAGATTATTGCAGGAAAGATTAAAGAGATTAAATCAGTCATCAATCAGCATTTCAAATAATGGAAATGAGATTAACCTCACCAAACCACATGAGCACCTGGAGTTCAAATACTTCGAATAGTTTGAAAATTCAAATTTCATTTTCTTTTTCTTTAGTTTTAACGTCATTTTCCCCAAGTAATTGGAGCTCAGACGGTGCCCTTCACAGGGACTTGATTCGGCAGTGAGGAATTTCTTGCCCTTCCTGGCGCCAACCAATGGCTTTTTTTTTCTTTGTAAAGTTCCAAATTCTCCTCGACAGCTCGGGGAATCAAACCCGAAACTCTTGGTTACTGTGCAGTTGCACTAACCATTAAGCCACGGCTCCACATGTGAATGAGAAACAATAGGTATGGTTTTATAAATTCCAAAAAGCATGCCAGAAATATAAAAAAGCATCTATTTATTTTTAATAGCTAAAACCTTTCAACGGGCTTTCCAGAAAAACTAGAATTGAATAAGGGTCTAAACTGTTTTAAACAGTTGTTATCTTTCATTTTATCTATTGCTTCATATCGCACAGTTTTATTTAAATTTTAAGGTTTCACTTTGATGTTGCTTTACTAATAAAGAGTTTTTGTTATTATTGCTAATGCATTTAGTTTTTATTTTAAACAGAACTACCAGAAAAACAGTGCAACTTTATTTTACTACGAAGAGTTCCTTGTAAATATCCTTACAATTTCATAAGGGTTGGTTGGACCTTATTCCATTTCCTGGCTGATCACTCCCTCCTTTATCTCCTTTGCAATACACTTTTGTTTTGTCTGGTCTGCGTTTTTTGTGTAAGTTGTAAGATTGCAGTGAAACCACACCTCACCTCATTGCCCTTCACACCCAGTGGCATGTAGGGAGCAACGACGTCTCCCCATTGGTCTCTGTTGCAGGCCACCTTCAGAACTGTGTCCAGGTCTTGTTCTATTCTGTTAGTTCTCCTTCCACTGTCTTTCCGAGGTCTCTCTAGGTCGTTCGCGTCTCCTCTTTTCCTTGCGAGTCCAGCAAAGAGCCACTTTAGTGACCGAGCCATGCTTTATTTGCAGGATATGTTTGATCTACTCAAAGTCCTTCATATGATTAAGGTTTTTAGGTCCTCAGTGGGGTATCATTGAAGGAGGTTGTGATTGGAGGTTTTACTAGACCTGAAGATTCGTAGAACTTTGTTCAAGCAGGTAGTGTGAAAAGGTTAAAGTTTACCAGAGCCATACTTGTTCATGCGGCAGCGCTCTTACTCATATAGGAAAGCTAATAGTGCATAACTATTGCATTTTCCAGTTTTGTATTTGTCGAGTATTAAGAAGATTACCAAACAAGTTCCATAACTCTCATGAAGTTTCTGTCCTTTTCAAGGCTGTTTTTTTATGTGACTTGCAGCGTCCCCCCCCCCACTACTTAAATGATGCTGTTGAGGTAAGTGAATGGCTCAGTCACGGCCATAGGTTTTTACAGAAGTTGGGTTTTCTACATTCAAAACTATGGTTACCGTTTTCTTTTCACTAACTTGTAAGTCAACCTGTCCTCCAGATGTACATGCGTGTGACGTCAAATCAAGATTGTCCACAAAATCAAAGTCGTCAAAGTAGGTGAAGGTGTCCAGCGAATCTCACGTTGTGTGCCTTCCATTGTCTTCGGTAACCCTATAATTTCGAAATGCTGACGTATTTGCCAAAGGCTCTCCCTGCGAATGCTGTCGTAATCCCTTTGAAAGTCTTTTAAGTTGCCTTGTACTGTACATGGAGCCGCCTAGTTCCTCTTAAACAACTCGGAGAGGCTGTTTTTCCAATAACAAAGCCCAGTAACTTTTATTACTCCTTAAAAATAATGAGACAAACTTATCCAAAAATATTACTGGCAGCAAGTTTTATATGCAATTAAGCAACTAATGGTATTATCCGATATGCAATTAAGCGGGCAATTTTAGTAATAAAAGGTAGGTTGTGATTAGTGGTTTTTAGGTTTCTATGCAATGAAGCATTATATACGATTAATCGATATGCAATTAAGTGATCACATCTGTATTAATAAGTAATGCACGTAAGTGAACCCCAATGCAGAGAATAGTTGCCTTTAAAGGTTGAAGAAACCGGTGCGACACATAAACAATAACATAAATGTTTATGAACAGCGGCTTAGTCTATTCCATTTCAAAGATGGTCATTTATAATGGTAAAAAGCAAACTTGTATTTATCACTTGACCAAAACCACCGACATACACACTTACGTTGATATAGTAGGCACCACCTATGGATGCACTGAAACACTTTCGTTTCTTCAATGACTTGAATTCATTTTGCTACAATCTTGAAACGTGGCAGTTTTAAAACTAACATACTGAACACAGAAACAAAACGGTATACACGCACATATTCACACACATATTATACATATCAGACTATTTTAGCAAGTAATATAATAATTTAAGCCGGGCAAAATAAAGGTGTCAAAGGGTTTCCTTCAGGAAGCTAAACATAAATACTCAAGACCTCGTGAGGCATAGCCAGAGTAAAATAGGATTACCACCTATGAAAACAGACGCTAAGGATGCTATAAAGTGTTAAGGAATGAAAAACCACAAACACCATCCATGAAGAATTGGGGCATATCACAAGCTGCTAGTCTTTGCCACCTTGTGTGGATGATTTGGTAAACGAAACAGTGCTTATAAGTGTTTTAAGATAGGTGTTTGTCCTATTCTTAAACAAAGGATATAATAACGAAGCACAATAACACCTAAAAAAATAGAAAATAAAAAAATAAAAATAAATAAATAAAAAAATAAAAAATAAAAAAAATAAAAAATNCATATCACAAGCTGCTAGTCTTTGCCACCTTGTGTGGATGATTTGGTAAACGAAACAGTGCTTATAAGTGTTTTAAGATAGGTGTTTGTCCTATTCTTAAACAAAGGATATAATAACGAAGCACAATAACACCTAAAAAAATAGAAAATAAAAAAATAAAAAATAAATAAATAAAAAAATAAAAAAATAAAAAATAAAAAAAATAAAAAATAAATAAATAAAAAAATAAAAAAATCAATGAATAAAAAAACATGCCAGCAAAACTGCATTGGAAAACAACAACAACAACTCAAATGAAAAACATGGTAACTCGATTATAGAAAAATAGGAGAAAATACAAAATGGAGGAAACAAAATAAGAACGTCAGACAAGCAGTATAACACAAAATAGGGAGTATAATTGACAGGAATACCTCTGCTTCTTAAACTATATAAGAAAGACTTGAAACAATTAATTATACCAAAAGAACAATGGTCTTTGATATAAAGCGGATTTTACACACGTGACAACAAACATTTACGATTATGAAAAAGCCTAGCAGTACAAAGAGGCAAGAGTTAACAAAACACCTCGCAATCAAGTAAGATGTTAGACAAGGGTTAACTGTTTCTTCTAAACTTTTTACGATTTACTCACAAGATTTTAAGAGAAAAGGCTTTGTGATATTACAAATATTTAGAAAATGGGAAAAGACAAAGCAATATGCAGATACTATCTTCATTCCATGTAGTAGAGTGGAATTTTTTGACAGACGTAAAATGATTGGTTCAAAAAAAGGTTAACATTTAGCCCTGGAAAAACGAATGTTCCGAGGTTAGGCAAAAATGACTGAGCTAGTGAAAAAATCTAAAATTTATGGATTGAAGTAACACACGATATAAATAAAAAACGTAATAAAACGTTTAGCAATTTTGCTTTTGGATAGTATTAACCCTTATTATTGTAACCGTAGTAAAGAAATAGAAGGGATGGTTGCTTTGAGATAATCCTCTAGAAATCGTTCATTACAGATTCAAATAAACCCAAAACTTCAGTTTCCTCAATACCAGATTATGAAGTTGAATGCTACGGAAGAAAAAAGTGTACCTGAATGGCTTATTAGTCAAGTTCGGTCCAACAGGTGATTTCTTCGACCTTAAAAGTGGTCATCTTCATGTTTTGTCTAGAGCCTTGATAAGTAACCAGCAAAGATTACAGAGCTTCATCTACGAGACTGAACATACTTTCTACCTGGTGAGCAATTCTTTCTCAGATGACATGCAAATCCATGCGGCGGTGCCTAAAAGGTATTCCCTTTTAGCGACGTCTCCTTCTCCTGGCATAATCATCCATTCCATCTTCCTAGACTCTCCTTCTAATCGCAGGAACCTTCAATTTGACATATTTTTCACCTGTCAGTCTTTTTACCAGCCGAGTCAATCAGTTTGTCTTCGTAGTAAACCATCATCAGCTCCACATAGTTTATGATAATTTGTGAAAGCGTTTTTGCCAAAACTGACGTACTGAGTTTCCTTAATGTAGTCTTTGAACAATCTTTGCCACTGGAGTAAGTCTGTACACATCAGTGTACCATATCAAAGCCTGTAATAAATTTTGCTCCAAAAGGCTATGGGGTAGCTCTAGTTCCAAGTGTTACGAGGATTTTTCGATCAACTGTCTTTGTCAGCACTTCGAACGGTTTCAGCGATGTCACAATTGAAACTTTCATCTGCGATCATAACCGAAACTAATCTTTGTAACGACTGTTGATTTGAGTAGAATGAATTGTAGTTTTTGTTCGAGACCACAAGCATCAACGAGTGCAATTCGTTGAAATCTCTTTTCAAGCGGCTTTTACCTTTTCATCCATGCTTAACTATTCTTATGGTAAAACGTGAGATCATATGACTCGTGGCCACCAAGCAACTCTTCACAACTCCAGATATATTTACCCTGTGTTCTCATGACACCAGTGTAACCTCGTGCACGTGTTGGACTACCGCAGCTCTTTTACGATCTCATCAGGAACACGTTTCAAATGATTATCCAATTGACCAACTTTCGGGTCTGTCTGGTTTCTAATAAACATTTTTCCAGTCACTGATATGCTAGCTTGCAAAATCATCAGCATATATTACTTAAGATCTTAAGGAACTCACAAATGGATTTTCACTGAAGCACTCAGCATCCGTTCACCAAAAACTCTATCCCTACGGACCGACGAAATATTGTTTGACTTGTTTTGATTGTCCAGCAAAATGTGGACCACACGAAATTTTTAAGAAGGTAAACGAGAAAAGTACAGTAAAAATGACTTCTAGAGCTCGAGGGGAACCTATTGCTTCAATTTTTGTCAACACCTCCTGGTACAAAATTCTTTCGAAGTGGAAAATTTAAATAACCGGGCAATTTTGTAAAAAAGCTCGTATCTCCTAATTCCTAAAATTATTAGTAACTGTAACTACACTCGACACTCATTTTATTCTCGATAAATTTGAAACGCACAGAATGTTAACTTGTAAATTGTCTTCTGTCAACAAACTTTTGTGTATGCGGGCAACCATACAAGGTGTTGAATTGAAATTTTTGATGTAAACCGTAACATGTTATTCAGCTCACTTAACCAACCATGTGACTTAAATTTCCAGATTATTTTTTTTTTCATTTTTCTCGTGTACAGGAAGGTTGATAAATATTTGCGGGGCTTTTTTTGTTTCATACCTTATTGTACAGACTGTGCAGAAATAACGAGGCTTGATCAACGTATGCTTAAAATACTTTCATTTAAAAACCTTGAGGCCATGTACGATGGCAGCTGTTAGGCTTTTACACAAGCCAGGTTTCATATTTGATGGTCCATATAGTTTTTTTTTGAAAAATATAGCATGCAGTTGTTACATATATTAGTACATTTATTAAAATCTGCTCTTTCGTTTTCTATTTAAATAGGTAAATTACACTACAAGTCCTCTATATCAAAACATTTGCTTTTGTACGACACTACAACCGCTGACTGGTTCTACTTGGTACGGCTATCTCAGTCAGTATAGTCTCGCACACAGACAGGCACATCCATGAAATTCAAGTTTAAATGAAGTACCCAAAATCGACCAAGTCTTTGGAAGAAAGATACCTTGTCATTGTGGATTACAAAAACGCTTTTGGGTGTCATGTTCCCCGCTATTCGAGAAACTCAAGCCGCTTGGTGTCGATAACAATGCAAATCGTAAAAGGGAATTGTACACACTCTTAAATAATCATTTCCGTTGTAAAGCTAAGTATACCAACACCTAGGAAACGCCAGTTGGACTCAACTGCTGTCTTTACCTCTGCAGGCTGCATAACGTACATTTAATCCAGGCATGCCATTGGGGTTGCATACGTAATTCCGTGGCATGTAGCTTGACGCGGCCGATTATAACGACTTCAAAAGGTTCGATAGTCCGGAGTAGTGCTTTCATGTCCTACTTCGGGACTATCTGGTGAAACGTGCGACTTCCCGTCGTCGATCCATGGTACTCGTTGTCTACTTGGTCGCCGAAGGATGCAATGGAGTGACAGTTAATGAGTCCACAGTGAATGTACAATGCACAGGAATTTCAAGGTCATCCCTTCAAAGGATAACCACAACGCCAAAGTGGATAAAAAAGATCTGAAAATTTTGGCTGACTCAGGGTCCATTTTTGTTCCCTAAATATCTTAAGCGAACACAAATTTTCTTGTACAAATATGTACAAGAAAATCCATGCCATTTTAAGCATATGTAAATATTTAAAGCCCTTTTGAAAACTATTATTGCATAACATCGAAATAAATTTGTGATTAATAGTTTACCAAGGATAAAAATTCCCTTTGTAAACAAGGGAAATAATACCCAGTTGATTTAGGTCATTTACATTTGAATCTGCCAGCAATCAACATGAATATTAATAAAGCCACTATGACATAAAGCCAGAGTTACAGAGCAGACAACGGAAAACAGATATTTATCCCAACACATTAGCAATGGAAAAAAAGAGACGACGTAAACACCTTTACACCTCCACAAAAAAAATATCAAGATTTAAAAGATTATTACTAAAAATTTTAGATATTGTTTCATATTTCGATTGTACATTCTAAACTGATCTAATCATTTACAAGCCTTGTCACTATATTCACATCGACTACTGAAATGATATTTACAAAAGATTTGATCAAAAGGAATAAAATCATGTTCATTTAGCACCGCTTACACGACTTCGGCATCACACAGGCATGAAATCTTCTGCTTTTCGATCACCGGTTTACACGATTTCGGTTTATACAGTAGCATGGGTTCAAAAACCTACGTCAGTAGCCCGAGCCAACGATTCAATGCCGGTGTTATAATACCATACTGTGCCGTAAACAGAACATACGGACTTTGTTTCATATTAATGCTACTGTTGGGCTATAATAAATAAATCTTCGTCTGATACTTCAAACAATCGCACACTATAAATGATCTACGAATTAATTTATTTGTTAACATACGCTTCCTTACTGGCTCTCAACGGGATGATCAAAACCCAAAAAAACCAAGAACGAAATTTAGCCCATAGAGATTTTGGATTTGTGTTGGTCTCTCTCTTTCTCTTTGGTGCCATCATATTCTTAATTTCAGTTTTAAAAATCTGCTGTTACGAAACCTGCTGTTTTGAATCGTCTGATATCATATTACATGCTTTTCACTATATAAGTCACCTAGCAGCGTTTTAAGACGTAATGCGCAAGCGCAAAATCGAGGGATTATGTAATGCCACTGACATCGTCTTGACAAAGTAGCATATCACATATCAGGGGAGTAAAAAACCTACGTCAGCATGATTTCTCGTCGACATCATATTATGTAGTGTGGTACCGATATCGTGTAAACGCAGCCTCAAATTGGTATACTGACAAGATATTCATCAATACAAAATTCTACTTCAATGACGTAAGAAAAAAGGAAATCATCTGCCCTTAACAGATTAAAAACATGACACAAACACATCCCGCAGTTTATGATTTCACATCCTCGATAAAAAATAATGGAACACAATTGAGAAAAAAACCTACTGCCACCGGATATCCAAATAAACACAAATATTACAGAAATTGGGTTAGACAATATTAATCTTTGTGGAAGCATGTTAATGATCTAATTGTTTTTATATTAATAAAATTTCGTGCTGTCTCTCAAAGTATCTCGTTCTACCCTGTCTTACTAGCGCAATCACTGCGGCAAGCCTTTTCTTGAGGCCAACTATGAGTGGTGCTTGAACAAGTTCTTATCTAAAATGGGTCCGCAGTCTGCGCATTTAAAAGTAAAAAAAACATTCAAAGCTGCTTTTGCTGGCACCAACAAGTAAGGTCCTGGAAGGGCACAGTTCAACATGTTTTTAGGCATACTCCGTGAGTGGCATTCAAAATTATTTGGGTCCTATAACTTACTGGTCGTTTTCTTGTTTCCAGCAAGTTACCACACGTCGGTCCAACCGCGCATTACCACATGCATTTCTCAGTTTTACCTCTACTCTTTCTCTCCCTCTACTCCTACTTCCAGGAAATGGATGAGGTTAGACAAACTGCAAGGGGAAGAGCCTTAAATAGTTCAGAACTAGAACAGAGCTAGTGCTAAGGGTATTAGTGGTAAGGTCGGAGCCCGACTGTTTTCCCTCCTTCATCGTCCACTTGATTACGCCAGATATTAACAATGATTTAAAAAGAGGACAGTGACGAAAATGACGAAAATGACGAAAATGACGAAAAGGATGAAAATGATGAAAATGAAGCTGCAAAAATGATCTTATTTAGGTTATAATAACAAAACCCAGGACACCGGTTCGACTTGTAAAAACTAAACATTTGTGAATGTTAGATGAAAATAAATTCTCTTGCAATATTTGTGACGACAATCAACATCCATCGTTTATTTTTTGTGTAGGCGATAATTATATACCGCTTGGTTGAAAGCTATTACTGTATAAATGAGATGGATTACTGGCAACCAAAAAGCATCTAACAACCTTTTCTTTCAAGCAACAACAAAACAAGTGGGAAAGCACTTTTTCAGATCAGAACGGAAGAACCAATGTCGTTGTGATTGCTAATTACGTAATAGGTTACCATGGCAGCGGCAACTGGCGAAAAAAGGAAAGGTGTTCACACATTCCGATCTTTGCTTCCAAACCATATACTTTTTATTTCGCTTTTATTTCTGTTTGATGTTGCGCTTACTACCTCAAATTAAAAAATATGGAAATGAATGCGAGAGAAAAGGTCGGGTGGTTCTGGCGACTACCTAAATACACGGGGTTTAAATAACTGTTTGCCAGAGTAACTTCCCACAGGAAAATCTGAAATGCCAAAAACTCCACTACCGTCAATTCTATCGGAAAGCAAACTCTTAATGTAAGTCTTTGGCAATTAATTTAAGTCTTACATTTGATTGGTTCAGCGTTAACGCTAGTTTATGTTATGAATGAAGCTGCATATTCACATGGAATGTGTGTATATATACATACACATATACATACATGCATGCATACATACACACATACATACATACATACATACATACATACATATATACAGACACGCATACATACATACACGCACATACACACACAATTTACGATTTAACGGGGCACATGCAGGAAGGTCAAGGAATATCGGTCTGACTTCTTGTGCAAGCCAGAAGTGTTGTTCGGCAAACCAAAAATAATCTCGCACCCCGTAAGAAATAAACCCACAAAGCTATAACCAGCTCACACAGAGCTACAGAATATTAGTGTTCATCAGTTACGACAAGAGTGGGTAACGTAAACCCTACCTACTTAACTATATTAAATGCTAAATTCAGCATGAAAATTTCCGCGGTTGAGGTATGTTGGTAACNTATATACAGACACGCATACATACATACACGCACATACACACACAATTTACGATTTGACGGGGCACATGCAGGAAGGTCAAGGAATATCGGTCTGACTTCTTGTGCAAGCCAGAAGTGTTGTTCGGCAAACCAAAAATAATCTCGCACCCCGTAAGAAATAAACCCACAAAGCTATAACCAGCTCACACAGAGCTACAGAATATTAGTGTTCATCAGTTACGACAAGAGTGGGTAACGTAAACCCTACCTACTTAACTATATTAAATGCTAAATTCAGCATGAAAATTTCCGCGGTTGAGGTATGTTGGTAACTGCTGCAAAAAATACCACAACTTTTTACACCTAAAAATATGTCTACATACACGATGGTTAATTATATCGGTGGCCAAGACCTCTGTTCACACCCTGAAAAGATATATCAATATGATAATGTTCGGGTATACAC
This sequence comes from Morbakka virulenta, assembly GCA_003991215.1. Lineage (NCBI taxonomy): Eukaryota > Metazoa > Cnidaria > Cubozoa > Carybdeida > Carukiidae > Morbakka > Morbakka virulenta. Next base: position 2,645,766 of record RDPX01000039.1, read on the forward strand.
TCCCGGTACCTGCAAACGAAAAGAAACACTACATATAACGCACAACGTGTTAGATCCACCACAATATGCTAGCCATATCGTTAAAAACAATTGAAGCACAGGGATGCCGGCATCCAAAGTTGCATTGCAATAACCTTCGACAAATTGAAACAAAACTCTTTTGAGACGACTGTCTACTCATTTACCAACTCACGGATTTTTCGAAGGTTATTATTTATGAAATTTTATCACCGATGAATTGTTGTAAGCGACTAAAGTAACATAAAAAACGATATTTCCACGGGTACTTTTGAAAGATAAATTAATTTGATTGATTTCTGTTGAGGACGATAAAAAAAATTATGACGTATGAAATGCTGATAATGCCCATTCTCGCACTCTCGCTTTACATGGATAGAGATATTATGTAGATATACACACATGCAAATCCTTTTCATTATGTGCGCCTTTAGCAAAACCAAAAGCACCTTTAATACGAATAAAAAATAAAAATTATTAAACTTTTTAGGTCTACATTTCACAGGTGCTATTATCAGCTGTTAAAGTTCTGTTAAAACAAAATCATAGTTGACTTGAAAAATTAGCGGTGAAATATCTAACTCACACATACACGATTGACAATTTTCTCATGCACGTGCTCTCAATAAGCATCGTTTGTAATACAGCTACGATTAGCTCAGCATTGACATCACCTTAACTTTTTTCAACAACTAAGTAATGGTATCTTACCAAGCCACCGCTTGCAAGAAAATGTGTAGTGGAGACTACTTTATTTCACTAGCACTCAGAGCAACTGTGTGACCTATACTATATATAACTATATATACAACTATATAACGATATATATAACTATATATAGATTTTACAGCAAAGTCAGTACAGAAAAACACAGTCGAAAATGACTCTTTAGAATTATGACTGCATGCAANGGGATGGGGAAGAAGATTTGGGAATGTGGGAAAAGAAAGAGCCATTAGTTAGACTAGGGAAGGGTAACTGGAAAAAAAAGTCCTCAGTGGCAAATCGAAGGCCCAAGGAAGAGCACCGTTGGGGACCAGATGGCTGGGAAAGTATGAGATAAAAACTGAAAAAAAAAAAAAAAAAAAAAAAAAAAAAGAAGAGATAACAATCGACCCATGGCCAGTTAATACATAATAACCATTCTAACCTACGGTAACACTTAAATACATTTAAATGTGATCTAAAAAACTTCGTTTTCAAATGATAAAGGTAATCACAGTGTGTAATCAGTAAGTACGACAGATACTAGAAATAGATTAGACCTGGTACTAAACTTAACTAAATGTTGTTGATTAAGGCTGTTCATACAAATGAGAACTATTTTTGCTTAATGAAATTGTTTTTGAAATCTAATAAATGATACTCAATGGTGTGCATCTGTCTCTGTCAAAAATGAAGTGGCAGTTAAAAGCAGTCCCGTCTATCCTATCTATAATAAATGCCATATCATTGATGCTAAGTAACGTATCTGATAATACCTGTTTGGATGAATGTGGATATGGCAGGTCACAAGCTCTTCCGGAATAGTTCTAGCTCGCCTTTTAATTAAAGTATGTACTGTCAAGCAACAATTTATTTCCTTGATCAAGACTACAAGCAGCAGGCGAGTTAAACCTAAACTAGCTAGGTGCAATTTACACCCACCCACCCCTAATAAAAACTGTAGACACAAGCAGGGCCATTTAAATGTGGTGGTTCGTTATCAGGTTTTTAACAACTTGGCTAAACGTCGAATTCTCAAATGAACCCGTACAAAACATTTGATACAAAGGCTTAATGTTACTATCACAGTAGAATCAGACATATTGACTTTTCTATACATGTTAAAAAGTCAGTATGCTAAACAGCTGTTTGAACATATAAGAATTCATTTCATTTCGAGCAATTTCCCACTCGCTGGTGGAATGCTAACTCTCCATACATTCTCGTAAAATAAATATTAGTATTTCCATTATGATCATCCAAGTTTAAAATGTTATGTAAGAAATAGTTTCTTTCTGTTTCTCACTAAAGTTATAAAAAGAATTAAAACCAAATACCTTTCATGAATGTGGTTCTCGAGACAAGGGCTTGAAACGGTTGTTGGCTGCAGTAAAAAAAATAAATCGTTCCAGTGAAAAAAAGTAATCGTTAGCTGACATGTTTTTACAGACGGCCATGCGTTAAGCAGCCGTCATTACATCTACAAACCAGCAATAAGTTAAGTGAGTCAATGGCTTTCTTTTACTTACAATTTAGGGCCCAACAGCTCTCGCTTATAAACAGGGGAAAATTTACGAGTTCATTAAAAATGATGGTAGGAGAGAGACAAAATAATAAAGAAAAATTAGGGGAGAATATGTTGTTACGACGTGGGTTGCTATCATTGTTTAAAACATCCGCGGTTATTGTCTCTACCACCTATGCTATCAGTACTACGTTATAACCGTATAATTTTTGCAACCTGATCTTCCACTTAACTGCGGAATTATTCTCCGCAGATTCCGTTGGATATCTCATCCAAATCTACGAGGGCAGAGGCTCCCACAAAACGACGATTTAATTCCATGGGTGGCACATCGTATTTCAATGAACCGCAGGCGGGCGCGCGCGCGCACACACACACACACACACACACGCAAACACACACACACACACACACGCAAACACACACACACATTCCACCAAGAACCACTTAAACGACAATTCAAGGCACTGCGGGTTACTGAGGGTAATGTCAATAGATGACGCAAACTTTTACCAAAAAAACACGACCGATAATATTGTAAATATCTTTTTAAAAGGCTGCCAGAAAAAGAACACGGTTCATCTTGGAAAGTGGTGTTGTGCGATAGTATCACGCATGTATGTTTGGGCAGCAAGGAGAACTAACACATTTACATTGCAAGAAATCAATGGAAAAAAACCTTGTCATTCTAATCCAATGCAACAAAACTTTTTTGGGCTTTTGAACCGCGAGGAATAAAGAGAATACGATGAAGACTGTGCTTTAAGTCGATAGATTACATTATTTGGGGAAACAAAACGGCTTTAAATCTTCCCTCCACAGAAGTCGCATGTGACTTGTGATCTTGAAATGAATTAATCAACGAAGAATTAGAGGTTCAGAAGTTTATGCTTCCATTGCGCAATACCTTGCGTTTCCATCGAGTGTCAATAGCAAGTATGATTGTTATTGGTTCGCTAGTAGTAGTTACAAAAATTATGATTTCTAAGAAGAGGTGAAATACTATAGCCCTAATATGTTACTAACAGTCCTACTCGATAATAAATGAACTTACCAAACAAGGTATTGTAATTGGGACTGAGAGTGGCACTGATGTTGACGGAGGGGAATATGGTGGTGGTGGTTCGTTTGGAATTGGTGGCGGTCTGGAATGGCGACTTCGACGTGAATTACTGCAAAACAAAAGAACAATGTCAATATCGGATTAGGTTAACCTGTTCCTTTCATTGATTCATTCATTCCCTCTCACTTTTTCTCGCTCTCACTCGCTCAAAAACGCTCTCACTCGCTCAAAAACGCACACACTCACTCACACACACTCGTACACACAAACAAACAAACACACAAACAAACAAACACACAAACAAACAAACACACAAACNAATACTATAGCCCTAATATGTTACTAACAGTCCTACTCGATAATAAATGAACTTACCAAACAAGGTATTGTAATTGGGACTGAGAGTGGCACTGATGTTGACGGAGGGGAATATGGTGGTGGCGGTTCGTTTGGAATTGGTGGCGGTCTGGAATGGCGACTTCGACGTGAATTACTGCAAAACAAAAGAACAATGTCAATATCGGATTAGGTTAACCTGTTCCTTTCATTGATTCATTCATTCCCTCTCACTTTTTCTCGCTCTCACTCGCTCAAAAACGCACACACTCACTCACACACACTCGTACACACAAACAAACAAACACACAAACAAACAATCACACCACACACGAACAACAAAAGCACATAACATGAACGCACACATCCACACTTTTATCATACAACGTCATTTCAACAAAATTGTACCCCATAGACTGGCCCTTGAGCCTCAAACTTTCACGTGCATCGCCGTACATAAAACCTAAAACCTTTCACATTACTGAAATTCCAGTATAAACATTGGCCACGTACTGACGCAAAGAACAAATACCTGCAGGGAGGCTATACATGGTGGGCGGCTTTTTCTCGTTTCACTATGAAAGGGAATTTATTTATTAAAAAAAACCTCTTGTAATTATTCCCTTGTCATGTAAAATCTTGCCAATTCTATACCTTGTCGTCTCACCCTTGCGTTTAAAAACCAAATATGAAAGTGAGGCTAAGTTCAATAAATCTTGAATACAAAAACACTGGCATACAAATGAATCGGTTGGTGCGTCAGCTACTGGTCTTGTAAACTCTTAGGGTTTATTCTCCAATATATTATATCTACAATGTTCAAATGAAATTAAGAAACATCTCTTTTCATGCACCACCATTTTTGTTCTACAGAAACAAAATAAAGGTTATTTTTCTGGCTTTGCAAGTCGTAAAATCTCCAGTTTTGCCAGTGAACAAGAGGGAAGTAATTCTGATGAGATGGTTTTTAAAAAGATTTTTCTATTTATATTGTCGTTGTTTCTAGGGGCAGCGCTGCTAAAATGTGTTTGGATTTCGATAGAAGCTTACCAATGTCAATTTCTTGTTCTTCTTACCACAAAAAGTGATTTTTTTATTCCATGTTCTCACGAAGCCCGTAACAACATTCTAAATCAGGTTTTGCACTTTTAAAAAAAGCTCAAGGTCACTAAGTAACCATATGCTTTTATCTATTTCATGAAAAGATAACAAAAATATTAACTTTGGACGATAATTATTTGGTAATGCGTCATATAATCAATTAATTACCAAGCTCCAGTCATAATCCTTAATTTCAATTCTTATTTTGAAAAGTTTTTCAAGTAAAATATTCTAGATTATATTATATAATATTATATTATATATTATTTAATATTATATATTAACTCTAGATTACGTTTCTCTCTTTGTAGTTTTACTGGGCGGAGTCTATCGAAAACAAATCACATCTTAATAAAGGATACTATCAGCTGTGGTGTCTAAAACTTTGCACCAACGCAGTTAGCAATTTTGAATGCTCTTTTATACCAAGGCAATAGACAAAAAATTCCCTCAAAAGGGAATGTAGTATGACATGACGTTCAAAAATGATAATCTTCATAACAATAAAGATTAACATAAATTCTTAATACAAGTTTGACAGGCTGAGTCTATCTGAATAATCAGGGGTATCAAAATAACACAATCGTATAATGTCATATTTGTCGACTTCCTAATAAGCACAGTAAAATTGCTTTAAGTTGATTAGTGGTTAAATGGCATTTCTACTGAAAAGCAAATTCATCTTAGTACTACAGCTTTGTCTTTCCGTATTATTTTGGTTGCTTACATTTCCGATTCATTCTTAAGGGGTCTATACAACTACTACCATCATGTTTATCATTGATCTTTCTCACCATCACCATCATCACCACATACATTATCATCATCGCTACTATTTTCACCACTGCCGTTGAAAATACCACCAGAAACCTCACACATCATTCTGAGTATTCAATTAAGACTATGCTCTGCTTGCTCTCAATTATCAACAAGGAACAGGCCAAGATTTCATTACCTAGTGCCGTGCAGACGAAAATCTGCAATATCTTATCATTTTTGTTCACACAATCATGACCACATTTTTACAATCAATCAGGGAACCCAAATACTTCCAAATGTGAGAAGCACCATATGGGGTTCTACGCAAAATAAACTCCTCCGTCCCCTCCCAACTATTTCTAGAGAACTGGCTCCAGTGGAACCATTTTCCACATCTAATATCATAAAGAAACAAAAAAATCTTAGCAACAACACAATGCATTGGCTGTAAACATGAGTCTCTTTCAAAATCCACAGCAAACCAAACTACCAAAAAAAATCTAAATCGAGTCTAATCTTTCGACCCTTCCATTTCACTACTTAAATTAAAAAGAAAACGGTGTAAAAAATGGTACCTTGCATTCTGTGGTGTCGAAGGGTAAGGTGGTGGTTGAAGTGATTGACGTTTGAAATATTTCCTCCAGTTGAAAAGTGAGTGTTCTGCCTAAAATATGCATGCAATAAAAGGTGTTTGCTAGTCAGCACAAAAGCAATTTTAATCTACATTAACCACGTTGAATTATTGGCTATGCAAAAATTAAAAAGAAGCCAAGGGGTATGCTCGCCACAAACGACAAAAATTGTTAGGATATATCTCACTCGTCGTGTCAAGATGTGGGGTAAGGAGTCAAGGCACTTTATGGTGTATTGTAAGCTGAGATTAATGTGGTCTTGACAGGTAATTAGGAAAGATTCGAGATGGACTTTGCAAGTATGACGCAAAGTGCACAGCTGCCGCAGTTCAGGCTGGCCAAAGGAAAACAAGGAAAAGAACATGTGGAAAGAGATGTTGTAGGTTGATTCAACTTCCAGCTTCTTCTAATTTTCAACCTAAACCAACGCAATTTATAAGCAGTGGTGACCAAGTGGTCTAAAATCAACAGTTGACCATAGGAGAGATCCATGTTTGGAGCCCAAGCCACATCCTTGGAAGTACTGCGCCTGATCGTTTCCCCGTTATAAGTGGTATACGACTCAGTTTGTACTTTTGTTTTCGTAAAGAGAATCTGGGGTGGACGTGGGGAAAAAAGCAAGAAATTAAAAGACTAAAAAGTACAAAATAAAACAATCAAAAACGGAAAGAAAATCTCTAGAATGAAGTGGCTTTCAGCCTTGCTAAGTGTGAAAGAAAAATTAAACAACAACAACAACAAAAAAAAGGAAAATAAAAAAATCCCAAAGCGAACAACAACTTCCATGTCAATAGTGGCTTATCCTATTAACGGAAACTTTTTATTTTCTCATCAGTAAAATCACCCGCACTCTTAAAAATACAAAATACCTCAATAACACACAGGTAATTCCACTGCCTTTTGTCCGTTTTCTAAATCTTATTTTATCATTTGTTGGACAACACAAAGTTTGGTGTCGCAGAACATTGTTGTAGTTCATAATAAACTTTTAATATCTTGCCTTAAACAGTCACGTGTTGATGAAAATGACCTGTACTAGCTTCAAATAAACTTTGGAGCTAGAGCCGGGCCGAAATCCGTTTTTAAAACGACAAAAATATCACCAGCTTTCACTACTAACATCAAAATCATCATCATCATCATCATCATCATCATCATCATCAACAACAACAAAAAAAACCAAACACATTAACATTGCTGTCATCGCTTGGGTTACAAATAACAAAAAAACGCCAAGAAACAATTTTAAAAAGTCTAAGTAACTTGACTTATGCAATTGGCATACCTGACCACCGCCTCTTTCGTTGTTTCCAGGAATTTGGTTTGGCATCACACCTGCGTTAAGTGGATCTGTTGGTTCTGAGCCACTGCGCTGCCTCTGCCCAGAACTTGTCGCTCTCCTTCTTTCGTTTGCCGGTGGAAATTGGAAAGCTAAAGTGTTTGACAACGGTGAAGACTGGCTGCGGTTATAGTGTACATGTCCATTCGTGGGAGAATGTGGGATCTGAACAGTACCATCCGGTTTCAAAAAACTATTTCCAAGGAGAAAAAAATATATTTAATGTTATCCTTGTATACAACTAAGAAGGCAATATTTTGATAAATACACAGTGATTATATTAAAGTGTGGAATAAAAAAGGAAGTAAACAACTTCCACTTGATACTATTACTTAAATTTGAATTATTAGTTGCCAAACCCGTCAATAACCCGGTGACTAACTCGGTCACTAACCCGATAAAAATACGACAACCAAAGTGAAAAGTGAAATCCAAAAGCTCTGACATCGATACAAAAAGAACGGATTTTTCTTCATCAATGTACAGCTGACATCAAGAACGTGTGGGGAAGTGTGCAAATGTTATTCCTGAAATCTTAATGACTAGATCCAGATCACTACCAACAAAATAAATAAAGATTATCCAAGTTAGCGAATCACCTTTACTCTCAATATTGATTAGGATCATTTGACTATTCTAAAAAGTGCATTAAACGTGCAATTACTACCACATCCATGTTCCATATACAAAATAACAAAAATAAAGCATTTGATTATTCCATCATTGACCAATACTATAACTTGAAGTCAAAATCCGTCAAGGTAATAAAAGCTAGACAAATGGGCTGGCTCTTATAAAAAATCCCACATCGACGTCAACTCTAGCCCTATGGAATTAACCCCGGATGGTGTGGATGGCATACCCCAAGCTGCACTACTGCTAACATCAGCCTTGGGCCTTAATAATGATATCTGATTTTCTTTTCAGCTATTTTGAACCTTGATCTCGACCCAAAACCCAAATGGCGGGAGGTAGACAGAGATGACCAGCCATAACAGAATTTGGTCAAATGTAAACAGTCTCCTTGCTTTTACTTACCTATAAATTGGTCCCACATAATTCCCAGGAAACATTCCGTTTTGTCCTGACCGCGCATGAAACCCACGAAACCAACCATCAACAAATTTATGTGTGACTAAATATTGTTCACCTTGAATAAGGGCTAATTCGTCCGATCGCTGTTGTGCATAGCTGTAAAGGGCAATGTACCTACAAAGTGCAAAAAAAATTATCATAAATATCTATCTTAATTCAAAAAAACAATGAAAAAACGACGTAACGTTTGACTTGGGCTACCTGCCTAAGTCAAACCTGACGTCCTTGAAACGGCCTTAACTCCAGCAAAGTACTTACCTAACAATACAATTTTTACCAAAAACGCAAAAGAAAGAAAGTTTCCTGGCGTAGACCATTGTCTATTTGCACCCTGAAATTCTTGATTTTCGTCAATCGCGTCCCCACCATTTGCTGCAGGTCAAAAGAATGGGTATGCAGCATTTGACACCACATCGACCCACAAACAAAAACATACATGCACAAACATGAGCACATAAAGCCCCACGAAAACCAACACCCTCACACTTCTATTTATTAACCCCCATTGCAAGTAAAAGGCAAAATGAAAAAGGATGTGTCATTCAGTATTTTGTTTGCATTAATATCTTCTGAAATATTGCTGAGTAAATTTTAACTCTTTCCTTAAAAGGCTGCATAATTTTTGGTTGCAAAAATACAAACGTCAAAGTGCATATTTAAAAAAATGTAGCTGTCCACCCCATGCATGGACGTAAATAGTTTAACATCTTCTTGCAATTTCATTCACTCTGACAGGAACACAAATGGAAGGGCTACAATTAATAGGACAGAAAGTATCGATAATTATATCAAACAACATAATGAAAGGTTTATGACCAATCAAGTGCTAAGACAAGGAAATACATGAGAAACTACCAGGACTATTCTGTAGTCAACTAAACGACTGTTAGAACACATAATCAAGGTGCCCTACTATATCGTGGAAGCTAATATTATTGCAATAACCTAATCCTGGTTGTCACCGTTTTTCTTGTACAACTTCAAAATAGAAATTAGAAAGTTTCTGTTTAATTCTCATCGCTACTTTCAGGGGATATGGATATATGACAGACTAAAAACCGGCAAAGCTTGACGACGGGGCCAGTATCACTTACATAAACAAATATGGAAAAGAGCACGCTACCTCCTGCTAAGACCTTTTTATTTACTTTAATCTTTCAAACAACTTTGGCCTGAACTGTTCTTCATCTTACGAAATTTCTTCACATATCCACAAAAAAAAACACCATAGGAAAAGAAATCGTTAGAGGTGATTTACGTGAACTAAAGCTATTAGATGCCCTTAAGGAAAAGTTTTTCTTCTGTCTCCAAGTGTCCACCCCACCCCACAATTTGCCGAAATACGACAATATAAGACCAGCTAACATTTAAGGCACGTGTGCTCATAACTAAAATATGCATCTGTCAAACACAGATTTGTACTCTTCCTGAATTTCAACATCTCCACCAAAAAATGCTGAAAGGAACTATCATAAACAACACCGCACGACCAATTTATGAAGCGAATTACGTAAGTAAATCGTTTGTACTGATGGCTCAAAATGAGATCCTACACTGAAAAGAAAAGTTATTTCAATATTTCATCATACAAATAATAAAGTAGAAACTGTCTCAATGTATTTTTCCAATTTTCTTCGGTTTTTATTTTTTAAAAAATAATGCTTCACGCTATTTCCCTGCCAAACATGTTATGTTATGTGTGGGACCAAGCACATCGTCTTAAAATATTTCTCTCGCTGGTTTATATTATTCAATATAAAACTCAATAATTGTGGCTGAAAANAAAAAATGCTGAAAGGAACTATCATAAACAACACCGCACGACCAATTTATGAAGCGAATTACGTAAGTAAATCTTTTGTACTTATGGCTCAAAATGAGATCCTACACTGAAAAGAAAAGCTATTTCAATATTTCATCATACAAATAATAAAGTAGAAACTGTCTCAATGTATTTTTCCAATTTTCTTCGGTTTTTATTTTTTTTTAAATAATGCTTCACGCTATTTCCCTGCCAAACATGTTATGTTATGTGTGGGACCAAGCACGCATTATGTTATGTGTGAGACCAAGCACATCGTCTTAAAATATTTCTCTCGCTGGTTTATATTATTCAATATAAAACTCAATAATTGTGGCTGAAAACCAACGAAAAATTACACGACAAACAATAAACAGTGTTCGGCTATGCGCAAAGCAAAACTAGGAGTTTGTTTAAATTCTGTTAAAGTAAATAGTAAAGAAAGTTTCTTGTTCTATGAATGCGGGTGGATCTGAATGAAACAAATCGAGGGTACCTGTGACACTTGCGCTTTCCCGTCATTTTCGAGTAAAGTTAGGTCCTCCAGGGGGCAATAACAAAGCATGACTCACCAAGATTGTGAATATTAAATTTGGTTAGGTGTATTGCACTTTATTAATAATGGAGAAAACAAAAAAAAGCCACTATTAATTAAGGATCCGACAATCCGAAGAGCAAAAACGTTCTAGATATTAGAACACTTTTCGAGTCTGCATAATTTAACTTTATCATTATTATAATCATTATTATCAACAACCCATAATAACCAATACCCGTTTTTATTTCTACGAATTCGATTTTTGTATTTACAGCAGTCAATGTTTGTTCCTCCCGATTACATTCTGTGAATAGCTTTGGCGAGATTGGCTTGATCTGCCGTCTGCCATCAGTCTATCTATTAATATAGGCTTTACTACTAAAACAAATCTCATATTAACAAAGAACCCTCTGGTACACCATCGCTATCAATCCTTCTTGTTGCTAAAGTTACCGTATTAAAAGAGCATACATTTAAAACCAACTCACACGTCCGGCTGTCGCTCTGCCCTTCTTGACGATCCTAACTCTTCTTCTGATCGCGGTCTTGGTTTTGTGCTTCTGTGACTTGATCTTCGCAAATGTTTCGATTCTAAGTTAGCTGTTTTGTTTGCATTGAGGTTTGATCCACCTACAGCAGCCGTATCCTTAAAAAAATTACAAAGAATAGAAGGTCAGGAATGAAAAGCCTTGTACAATATTGGATTCCTCTAGCTTTAAAAACGTAGAAAAACATCGGCACTATAGAGGGTGAAAAATCTGGAGGCAGTTATGTCCAGTGTTTAGGGGCGAGTCTCAAAATCAAAAATCTTTCAGTTCGTGAAATAATAATCGATCTATCAGTCACTCGTACACAAATCCTAGAACTAAATTATTACCAAGTGCTTACCACTTGTTACTCTTTAACAGAACAAAATGTGCGATGGCAAGCCCCTCGCACAGGTACCATTTGTTACCTCCTGTGCTGTTATTGCTGTGGCATAAATTTTCTAGTACATCAGAAAAGAAAAGAAATAAGCAGAAATTTAAATCCTCTGGCATTTCGTCTGGTGGTTCATTCCTTTGCAATACGGTTGCCATGAACAAGGCGATGCTATCTTGACCACGCAAAAGTGGCACCTAAAACTGCAACTCAGAACTAGTAGGGCATGCCTCACTGTATGTGAAAAAAGGTCATCCAGTGAGCGGCTGTTCCGCTAAAATTGGTGATAAAGACGACCTGTGTGCGACTAAGTGCCAGGAATAAACCGACAAATCAAACTCCAAAAGGAAAATAATGTGGTCCTCTGCGAGTCTAATTTGTACGGAAAAATATCAAACGAAAACAGGGAATATAATAATGAAAGAAAACTGTTTCCAAATAATTGTTTTAACGGGAATATTTTCTCTGGCATTTCACAAACATTTAAAGAAAGGTGCTATGCACGCTTGTTTATAATATTCAAAAAAATAATATTGTAGTAAAACAGAAAACATGTGCGCAACGAACTGCTTTCAAATCCGTGTCTTTATGCGTCATAATCACAAGCTGTATGGACTTAGCTTTTGATTGTACGTACTTGACCATGTCATTTTTGCGACCATGTCATTTTTGCAACCATGTCATTCACTTAATGTTGGGGTTAGTTGACCTCCCCATGGAAAAGAAAGTCGTCGTTCTGTGGGAAGAGTATTACAACATACGTAACTGAGACAATGTCTAGGAACTTGGGGTAAGAACGACACATTTAAGACGGTGCCCATCAGAGGGCCTTTGTTATGGCAATAAGGAATTTTTTGGCCAGATACCCTTCCCGACACCAACCAATGGGTTTTTCTTTTGTAAATTTACAGGCTTTTTACCCGATTTGGGGATCGAACCCGAAACCTCCTGGTTACAGTGCCAGATTAACCATTAAGCCACGGCTCCCCCAGTGAAAGGTATGGTTACAAAAAATTATTTTGTTGAGAACGTTGAAGCGCTAGTTTAGCTGGCTAAGTATAAGGGCAGGAAAACCATAGGCAATGGTTCAACCCCCGGTTCACACATGTCGCTTTTCTACAGTTCCCAATTCTCTCTTAATAGTATTTTCCCCAAAATGAAAATCTAAAATAGCTTCAAAATCAATCTAACAAGAAAAATATACACTTTAGACCTTATAATTTGGTATTCGCTGAACTCCAACGTCAAGTAAAAATGCCATGCAGCGAACACAGTTACTTTACATACCATCAATAGTGGTCCGGACGCCCGGCGAGCAAGCTGTTTTGCATTTGGGTTGCACCATGAGTCGTCATTACTTGATCCTCCAGGCATCTCTAATAGGCGGCGGCCAGCCCTTCTGCTATTGTCTTCTGTTTTTTCCGCTGGTGAATTCTGCCTTTTCGGAGGTTGCAACCTAACCCAGGGAGACGACGTTTCTTCCTTATTTTCGTTTTGTTCTGGAGACGATTCCCCACAATCACAACTCTCTTCTTCGTCTGAACTCTTCTCCAATGCTAGGTTTTCTTTAGCGGCATCATTTAACTACAGTAAACAAGAAAAAAACCCAACAAGTTCAGCAACAGAGTATTTAAGCTGTTTACTCGTGGACAGAATCGGAAGGGCCATCTGTGTGCGTTACAAGTAAGTTACATCTGTATTTGGTGAAATATATATTATCTCCATTATCTGTAATTAATAAGTTACAACAATATCTATCCCAAGAGAGACCTTCCGTTATCCTCACAATTCAAAATAAATAAGCCTGCGTATCTACCTAATTATCTATTTGGCTGCCTATCTAGCTGTCTATCTAGCTACAACCGCCTTTCATACCTCTTGAGAGGGGGTACTGGCCATCATTTCTCGAAATCATTAACATTTGGTTAAAACTGGTAACAAGTTCGATAACTAGGAAAATAAAAAAAATGTAGTTGTTTTAATATTTACGGAAGCTTATAACCTTTTAAACTTAACTTAAATTTCTAATACATCATCAAGCGTCCGTTTAAAATCTGTAACAGTTATCAAATTAACTCGACTCATATCATAAATCCAAATGACAATGGGCTTAAACATGTCTCTGTCTTATAAGTCAACTCCAGCTCCGCTCCACCCACTCAATAAATTTTAATCGTACAAATTTAAAAAAACCCGGCTACTTTGTGTATTTGATGCAACAGGTAATAGGATAACAATACAAAATACGCTTCACTTCCGATCATCTGCAGACCGCGAGGAGAAAATGGAAAATGTTACACTGCATTCAATTTAAGAATAATGCTTCTGTTGGATGATTGCCTAACTAGCAAACTGATGACAGCAGAGAAGAGTTAGAGAACACATATAAATTTGATAATCGGAAAGGAACTGTGGCCTGCACATAATGGCGACTGCATGTGGAGGTGCATGTGTATATATGCAGATCCACATGAGAAAAGTTCTTCTTTGACTTGGAGCACCAAGAGATTCCCCGGATGGTCTCAAGCATTCTAGTCCAGGCTAGGAACATGAAGAGTCTTGTGGCAAAAAATACCTTTCAAATTCATGTTTTCTATCACATGGTCATCTTATGACTGTGTTTTGGGTTTAATATGTTTTAAATAGCTTCCCATAATCACGTACGTGTGTAGCAGCTACGCCAATAAAATAATCGTAATACAATTTGTCAACAAGTGTTTAACATGGTGATTTGTCCTAATATTCAATTCCATTGACAACAGTGCCCATGAAACGTTAATTCTCATCTTCCATGTAAATTTTCATCACATGAGATCATGGCCAATTTTTCACTACAGTGTATTGTTTGCAACCTGTGTATAAATGTATTTTGTAGCTAATTATAATAGAATGTAGAAAATTATGCATAACCATAAAGAAACTTACCTCCACAAAAGTCAGAGGAAATATGCCATGCTGCTCCCCAAGTATTCCTTCGCCCCAATTATCATCTATCTTCTTTATAACACTTAATATATCTCCCTATATAACGATGATGAAATAAATTTTAGTCTCTAACTTGGGATATATGATTAACCATTCCTATTACCATCACAAACATTATCATTCATACCAGATGATAATTAAGTCGTTTTCTGATGCTTGTCTGATGGATATATCATGGGAAATATCACACACTACTTGAGCAGTAGCTTCAAGTTAGTTCTGCGCATCACTGCCTCATATAACTGATTTTCGTCCATGTCCAATAGTCTTGCACATATCGTGTTTTCATTGACTGTGACTCTTAAAGAGACTCGCATACACTAAATAAACTGTAACAGCAGCAGTGGTTGGGTTCTAAACGTCTCAATCATTCTGGTGCTCAAAAGGTCCTATTTACTCCGCTTTTGTTCATGAATAAGATATTCGGAACGTAACTGCGAATATCTTACGGCAGTAACTTGTCATATATCGGCATACCATGCGAGAGGTTTCCAGTTCACCTCAGAACACATTCCTGAATATAAAAATATTCATTAAAATGGAATCTTACCTACTAAAATAAACGACTTCTTGCCATGTCATAGGTAAATCTACACAAAAAATCTATTTTTGTTTCTTCTCACTGGTTTTTAACATTAATTGCTTTGAAGAGATGTCAAGTAACCTTGAAAAATATAAAATCCTTTTACGTGCTGGGTCAAACAATGACTTCGCAGTGGCGTGGCTTTCTTAAACCTATGGAGTACCATCCATTAATGACAATGGCTAATTTATTCCTCTGTTGGAATATTGCTTCTTTAGGGAAAGCTCCTGGACGTGACGATAAATCACGCTGTGCTATTATAAAATGAGCTTCATCTGTTACCCGTGTTGTTGTCATCTTCGTCTTTGTGTACTCTCTGGCTTATGCCAAGATTACTTGAAAGCAATCCATCGTCGTCATCGTTCTTATGAATGATGCGAGTGTTCAAGTGGGTTTAAATGACCATCATACAAAGACTGATTTATCTTTGTGCATAATCTGATTCGTTGCGGAGGAGCAACAAATGCAGCAATAGCATCATAAACAATAATAATTACATAAATAAATGTAACAGGTCACGTGCTGGATTGACAATAGATTCCCACCAAACCACACGCATTTTCTTACAAAGCAAGAGTCCGATCTAGTCTTACTAGATTGGTTGTTATAATAGGAATGTTGGGTTTTCCGTATAACACCCCAAAGTCACTATTTGATTTGTCTTGACGCATCATTTCACAATAACAATCATAAAAAAACAATCATGGAATAATAATAATAAATTATATACAAAATTAAAATATGAGATCTTGAAGTTCCGGAAGTACTCAAGTGAAGACAGTACTGAAATCGATACTCATAGTGGCAACATATCTTGCGAATTACCTAGCAAATTTAGATGCCAAGAAACAAACAGCTGTTACACTTGGCCAGAAGCTACCAGTCGTTTCCCTGCAACAATGAAAAATACTCCCCCAAACCTGGGCTAAAATTAGTGAGAAGCAGGCATCATCATCATCATCATCATCATCATCATCATCATCATCATCATCAACAACAACGAAATATTAATAACGATGATGATGATGATGATGATGATGATGATGATGATGATGNAATAACAATCATAAAAAAACAATCATGGAATAATAATAATAAATTATATACAAAATTAAAATATGAGATCTTGAAGTTCCGGAAGTACTCAAGTGAAGACAGTACTGAAATCGATACTCATAGTGGCAACATATCTTGCGAATTACCTAGCAAATTTAGATGCCAAGAAACAAGCAGCTGTTACACTTGGCCAGAAGCTACCAGTCGTTTCCCTGCAACAATGAAAAATACTCCCCCAAACCTGGGCTAAAATTAGTGAGAAGCAGACATCATCATCATCATCATCATCATCAACAACAACGAAATATTAATAACGATGATGATGATGATGATGATGATGATGATGATGATGATGATGTCGAGAGGATTAAACGTCTGCCAAAAAAACTGTCTTAGTTACTACGAGTGGATTATGTCATCCTAACTGGTGACATGATGTATTCATATTAGCTTTTTACCATGGGTACATTCTACGCATTGTTATGGTCCATGAACCTACCTATATAAATGGTTGTTGTATTAACCCCTTACCTTCCGGAAGCGGATAATGAACTCCTCTTCTCTCTTCTCATAAAAATTATATATTGCTCTAGCGAGTGGTAAATGCTTGTCTTTCTCAAAATCTCCTAGCGGGACCATTATCTAGAACGTCAAATAAAAAAATAACATAGAAATGAATACAATGGTTCATGGTTATAAATGAAAATTCAGGGGAAAATTTGGCAAAGTACTGTTAAATAGCAGAGCGATTCCTTAGTAATATAATGACGTTAAAGCCTCGTATGTCGGCAAAGGTATATATTGCCTCACTGATCCTTGGTGTGGCATTATAAACTATTGCGTTTTATTATTATTCATGAATAGTGGAGAAGGAAAAAACGCCAATTTCATCTTTAGGCCTGATTTGACCCTCGCGGGATGGGGATCCTTCACAAGTTTGGTGCAGTGCCTTACCAAGACGTAATTCACTGTTTCCACCAGATGAAAACATTTTTAATTACCAGGTTTCGACAATACATATACAAACATCACGTTCGCAAAGTAATTTTTCTGTCGTAAAAGTTCCTTGATATTTTTTCGGCGCACATAAAGGCTGACGGTTTGAAATGATACAAGGAAAATATGAACCTCGTATATAACTGTCTTCAACTGCCTAGCACCTAAGAAAGGTTTGTTAAAAATTCAATACGAAATAAAAAATTAACAACTTTTTACTTGAGTGTGCCAATACCCGTCTGTTACTCATCAGCAACGGAAGGGCTAAAATGTCAGCTATTTTAAACAATTATTGAGGGATAGTCCCTAGACAAACTGAAATTCAAAGAACTGTGAATATAGTTAAGTAGCTCGATCTGATTGGCTTGAATTTTGGTCACAAAATAAAATTGCAAATTTTCAATTGTGTACAGCCCACACAATATGACACAAAAGATTCCAATGCTCTGTAAATACAATTCTGGTCTTACTAAAACCACTTTGGTCTTAGGAAAAATCGTGAACACACAAAACAAAATAAATAAGCCAAAATTTTTCGCTCATTTTCTACATGTTTGCGTCAAATTATAAAAAATGCAAAACCACAAAATTAAGGGTGCAAGTCTTTCCTGTACGAAAGCAGCAAACATGTATTGTGGCTACAACGGGGAAACCAAAACATCCCATTTACATCGCTGAAGTTTCACAAAGTAGGTGTCTTGTTAAAAATCCTTTTTACATTTAATTAGTTCAAAAAACGTTCGAAACATATGAAACATTGTCAAAATCCAAGCCACAGATTCATATAAACTGTTCTCACTGAATATGACGCTAAATCATGGTCAAATTAGTTAAGTATCTTAAACACATAGTTCAAACGCAAAGTTTAGCGCTACTTGCGCTAAACTTTCATTATCATATTTATGTTCTTCGTAAATCGAACGAACCACAGTTATAGTTCGTAACAAACGTCAACAAGTACGAGTTATTGCAAAGAACGAAAACCCAAAGACCCCGAACTGTAACTATATTATAATGACTCTTTTATCACTACTGTACTTTAGTGCAGTCAGAGCCATTAATGTAATGACGTATGGGACTATATGGCGCGGGCAGAGGAGGCACGGGATACATATCAACAACATTTAGGCAGATCACCTTGAGAAAGCCTGCTGGCACATCTCCACGTTTTCCATTCAATACTCCCTCGTACCAGTTTTCGTCAAATTGTTGATAGAGATAAATAATATCACCTTTCTTGAAGCTCAGGTCCCTGAAAAACAAAGAAGCGTCATTTATTTCTCTATCAAGGCTTTACTCAAAAGCATGGGCTTGCTACAACCTTATATCTAATTCCATTAGCATCCATACTACACCAATGTTTTCCTACCACATAATCACAGGTCCTGCCTATCATCCAACTATATGAAATAATTCCATATCTATTTATTTTCCCGATGGTTTAAAGACCCACTTTTAACGGCAAATCGTGTCAGTGCAGTAGCTCCTGGCTCGGAAAGCCGCGTCTGAAGAGAACCTTTTGCACGGTCATCCTACTACACACGGCTACTACTGTCCCATATTCATACTTCTAACATCCACGTAACTTAACTTCATTGGTCCAAAACTGTCTGCTTGTCTCTTAAGTACGAGTGAGGAAAGAGAGGTTTCTAAGCAAATAAGTAATAAGTGACCATCAAGTTTGTTCCTTACGTATCCATTCGCCTTTTCTCTACTTCAAAAGGCAAACGCCAGCCACATACCCAAGTAGCCTCGGTATCATTATGTTAGCAGGAAATCTTTCACAACAATCTCTCATATCCTTTTGCAGCAAAAGCAATAAACACGAAAAAGCCAATTGAAAGTTCCTGTCATTTGTTTCTGATTTCATTTTAAGTGCTTCCATTTTACTTCTTGTGGTCGCTAATGTATTATGGCAATAGTCCAAAACCAAACAAACATTTTCAACACCTTATTAGTAGATAATTCGTTTCCCTTGTCAATACCAAACAATTAATCAAAATTGGAAGACAAGAAAAAACAAAACGCTATTTCAAATGTACCTAAACTTCTAGCAGAAAAAAAATCCCTCATTTCTTAAACAATTTTATATTGGCAACTCGTTAGAGAAGCAATCATAACGAGGAAGTTCATTTGGTGCAAAAGACAGTTTGGTAATAGTTGCAACCACCCACCCACCCCTCTCCTACGCTATTTTCATACCGATATCACCTGGAAACTGTCAAAGGGAAAGCTAGCTGATCACTACTTTCATGTGTTAGCAGCAAATTAAAGTTTACATATTTAAAGCTCCACTGTTTATCGTGTTTTTCTGTGTTTTTTAAAATTCGATTTCAAATTACTAATGAGACCTTCATAAATAAGTAAGTTTTTAAATTTCTGTCAGGTACAATAAAAAAGAAGCAGCACAAGTATTCCCAAGCATGTAAAAATGGAAATATTTCGGTAAAATTTAATGTCGTGTATGTCACTTTGGGGCCGCAACACCTATCATCGACAGGAGTTTCCATCCGGAATTCCTTTTTACAATTGTTGATCATACTGTACTTCCGACGGCACAATTGACCTTATCTGTCTTTTATTTCCTCGACAACAAAAATATTTTGAGCATATGTTGTTTACAAGTTAGGGCGGCCCAATAACAATCTGAACCAAAACATAGATTATACTATTTCCGTTATGCCGTCAGATCTAATAAGACTCAGAAGACGACTAAACACCTGCATTAAAGCATGGAATATACTGTATTTTGCACCATCTTCTTATTTTATACTATTTCTTTGTTGATTTTTATTCACTCGTGCTTTGTCTTGATCAGTGCCGTAATAATAGGCTTTCGATGAACCAACGATTAACTTGGCAGGAATGTCAGTCGTCAATGATTCTTCATGTTTCAAGACAATTTTTGGCTAAGTAATTCCTGGAACCTTTTGCAGTCTGTTCACAGCTGGAAAAGTGATTACAATTTTGCATCACGTCCGTAATGGGCGAAGAGACATAATAAATTTGTAGTGGAGTGACGTAAAGAAAGAGCATTCGTCTATTTCAACCAATCTATAACCCCATCTTTTCACCTCTACTTCCCTTTTCTCTCTCCCCCCCCCCCACACACCCCTACGAAGCACAGCCATGTAAAACGTGTTTCATCTGTTTCAACATGTTTGATAACATTCCAAATGGAGCACAATTTCAAGAAACCCTGATGGCTTCTGTATCTCATACACGCTATATCCTGTAACGACACATATTTATGAAAAACGCTAATATGTTAAAGATTGCATCCCCTACGACACAATAGCCACATTCTCATGGGAAACATGCAGCTGCTTTGAACTTAAATGCTAATTGTTTTACTGGGGAAATGGTATCATATACGAATCTTTATTTACTAACTTCTTTGTGGCAAGAACAAAATGGCGACTTACATTTCTTCAAGCGCATCAAAGTTGTACATTGCCTTTGCATAACATACTCGGAACGCAGCGTTTTCTTCATTTTTCTGGAAAAACAAGAGAGGTGAAAATTAATTGTCAATAAAATTTTTTAAAATCCTGAAATAGAAATGGACAGTGCATAAGAAAAAAGCGTTTACAAGAAAGCATTAAAAATAAAGCGCCTAACAGTTTTGTCTGGTCACCTTATTTGTGAAAAATGTCAACTAGCAATCTGCTTCTAATTAGGTCTGAATATACGAGAACAAATAATCCTAAAGAAATGGAATTTGTTGATGAAATAACTGATAACAGTAGCCAGGGCTCCACTTTGTCATGGTTTCACTTACATCACAAGGCAGTGTACAAATCAATGTAAAAAATAGTAACCTTTGAGACTGTTACCATGGAAATAAATTGAATAAAAAAAAATGTTACAAAAATAACTCAATTCAGTCTGTTTATTCTGATGACAAATGGATACAGCTTTTACAGCAAAACAAGTCTTTGAATTACATCATTGCCAGAAACTATCCTTGCTTGGTGACAAGGAGACTAGGCCTCCTACTTCAGTAAGGAAAGGTAACAGGGCCAATTGCACAAAAACTTTCAATGTTTTCCACTGGTTACTTTCACGTCCTTATCCAGGTTTTCAATTTGAACCTTTCTCACCACGTTGAAAACCTACAAAATATTTCTTGACAACGGACAAGTGAAAATATCTTTGTCAAAAAGTGATAATTTCGCAATCGGCGACAAATGGTCAAACATATTTACTATGATAGTTGGCGGGCGAAGAATACTTGATCTTTAAGTGGGTTTAATTAAAAATTTTCGTTTATTTCAGGATCAATTACCTTTTGGCAACGTTTAGTCCTCCTATCATCAAGCAAGCTATATGTTTATTAATAATTTATGCGCCGGAATAATTAATAATAAATTCGTTAATGCGGAGGTAACTAAGATCTTAACGATCATGACGTAATTAGTCTCAGTGATCTAATCTTACGGTTTTGCTCATAAAAAAATAGTGGTCGTCTCTTTTCGCTTTTCTTCACTTGTAGTATTGACTTCCAGACGTTTGAGAAGTTGAAAAAAAATTCCATTAATATCGTAGTACAAAGACAAATTCAAGGTCAATTTACTTATCCCACATTTCCTCCCGTTATTTCAGCTTTTCTTTTAAAAAAAACAACAATAACTTTATCAAGGCTGCAACGCTGCTTCCTCTGTCTTTCGAGACCCCGAAGGAGGAAAATTCGAGACCGACATCACAGAATACTAGGTTATTTCAAAGACCGACTGAATAGTAATTTGAGAAATCAAATGTTGACTATCACCTGCTAAAAGGAAAGCAAAAAAAACTCCTTTCCTACAGTGAAGCAATCAAATGTGATCTTAACCATATTATTTCAAAATCAAATTGACTGATGAATCAGACATGCAGAAAACATGAAAGCAACCCCCCTGAACGACCAGAAAAAAGCGTTGAAAACCAGGGTGTTGATGACGATTCCATGAAATATCCGACAGTTTAATGGTTCTTTTACCCCCAAGTATAACAAAGTCATGGGCCGGAAGACGATCCATATGAACGTAGCAGATGTGCAAAATCCGACATCCTCCCCCCCCCCCCACTCCTTTGTATATACAGAACTGTGATCAGCGTTTGCAGTATATTCTATAGTTGAGTTGTCAATGAGCATAAATCATTACTAAAACTGGCATTATTTACTTTCTCATATACAAAATAAAAGCAATGCTCAGGAAGTCCCAAATTAAACTAAAGAAAAAGAACTACTTCGTTGGTTGTTATTCGATGCTTCTTGCAAGTGACTTGATACGTTTGTACGCTGTTGGTGGCAATGTCGTCCTCTTAACAAAGACCATGTAGATCGAAACTTCATACCCTCTTTCCTTCTGATACCAAAGGATCAAATGACAGCAGTTGGTATGGTTTTTCATTCTCTCTTTGTACACTATTTCCCATTTCCCTAGTATTTCAGTCTTCCGTTCAATTTAATTTTCAAAAAATTGCTGATAACTGAATGGACAAGAAATTCAATGGTAATTACAAAAAGACCAGTAAACACAAATAATGAAAACACTAAAAGGTGCTTCTCCACTCAGCTTAAGTGAAAGTATGCACTGTGAAAACAACGAGTCATTATACCAAGGTATAAAAAGGAAAGTAATTTGGGAGTCCTAACAAAAAACCCAATAAAATATTTATTACGCTTCTCACCGTTTAACTATTTGTTTTCAAACTTTAGTTTCTATAGTATTTTATAATTTTTTATGTTACAGGACTCGTCCTGATAACAGCATTACATATTATGTTGATTTGATCACCCTCTATCAATATTTGACCAATAATAATTTAATAATGATGATGATAACACTGCATCTCACCATATAAGGTGTTCTGCTTTTAAACTACTCTTGTTCTTTTAATTGTAGTCCTCAAAAATATTCCTCACCAAACAAGTTTTTAGGCCATTTGGTAATACCAGTGATAGCTAAAATTCCCATGGTTGCCATAAAATCAGTTCTTTGTCTAATACCAATGGTTCTGAACATTATTCGCGTAGCCATTCATACAGGACTAATTCCTCATTCCAGTCCCAAACTCTCATTAACAAGGGCCCCCCAAAGAGAGTAAGCGTGTTCGTCTTCGTGGGAAATAACCGCAATCCATTCTTGTGATAAAGTAGCATACTCTTTAACCAATTCCATTTTAGAATTTGATACGTACCTTTACTTTATTCTAGGAATATTAGACTATGTCTGTCTGTCTGTCTGTATGTATGTGTTAAGAATCAATTGTTTCCCTGGCATCAACCTGAGCTTTAGACACAAAAAGGGCAACAAACAAAGTCAAGTCTCAGACAGAGAAAAAGACAACCTTTTACCAAAGGTGAAACCAAAAAATTATAGACTTAAACTCCTTTGTTACAAAAAAATGTTTCTAACTGTCGTAATTAAAAATCTCCCATACAAAAATGTTTGCAAAGTTTAATCACGGCCATCAATCTGATATGCTTCAATCTCTTTGTCCTGGCGTGTCTTTCTCAATCAACGGGGCCTGTAGCTCTTCCGGAGATATTTTATCTTGAAACTTTAGCCTATTTTTGGTTCCTTTTTAATCAACTATTAGGTTACAAATTGGCTTGGTCACTTCATTAAACTTAAACTTTTAACTGTAATGGGTAAATGAATACAGTTTCAGATTCCTATAGCTTAGTATGCAATGCGAAATTTTGAGGCGAAACCAGAATATAAACGACCAGCCAGGGGGCAGCCACAGTTCTTCATACTCGAAGGGAACCTTCAAAACTAGCAGCGCTTCTACAGATGAACGTGGTATTAAACCTAAAGCAGTAGGTGGCATGCTACCAAAAATTATTCAATCACACAAAGGCATCCTTAACCCATTCTCAGTAAATTATATATATTGTATATACTTCTCGCCTTAATGAACAAAATGCAAAAACTACTTCCAGCAAGGTTAACTCAGCGAATTGACTAATAAACCTCCGTGTTTCTATTTTCATCTATTCAAAGATAAAAACGGCAAGTCCCAGCATTATATTTTATCACGAGTTTACATGATGCCCGTGTCTGATAGCTATGCAGAGCTTCGCAAAATTAACACTGTATGTAACAACTCTTCTTAATATTGCAACATGTCGACAGACATAAGCTGTTATTCCCATGACACACCCAATGGTACTTTTACACATCTTGAGCAGACACCATTCAATCTTCCCACTTTACATGCAACGTGTGCCATTCCGATGTTTATTAATCAAAATTGTCTCAACCACTTTCCGATAAAAACGATGTCTACGTATTCTAGAATACTGCCACAAAGCTCCTGTTCTTTAAGAATAAGGTCATGCTTTAACAACTTCGTCTCTTGCTTCTTTAGATATATTCCCAACCTATTTCCCCTAAAAGTAACACGCTACCAAGATGCACGGTGACTAAACACTCATTTTCTAGTGCAAAAGATTTTCTGCTGCGTGTAAAAGTTGCAGTAGATCTTTTTCTTTTCTCAATAAAAAAAAGGCTTTCCCACCCAGCATCTTAAAATTAAATACTTAAGTAGCTAAAATAAAGTATAATTTTGAGGTTTTCAACTTTCCTTCCGACTCCAGAGTTTTAAAAGCGAGACGCGTTCCATTGATACTGTTTCTCACCCTTCGTATTGGGCAACTTAGAAATTAAGGTTATGCATTCGAGCATACTGATGCATACTTTTCAATTTTTAAAAATAGGACCATGGTGTAACAACTCTATGTTTTTCAACCGTATTCTTAACTCACATCCTCGACAAACATATCAACAAAATATACCGCTGCCTCATTTTGGGTCCTAAGGTAGCCACTACCCCTTCAATGATTGTGTGATCTTTTGGTTTCCTTTATTTCACATCTGATTTTATGTTCTGCTACACTTAATGTAAATGCATCTTGTGTCTTGTCCATCAACTAACATGTCACAAAAGAAACACGTACCATCACAGTCAGTACTGATAAATCTATGGCTTATCTTTTTCCATAACATCTTGGATCTCATTGCTTTCTGTGACTAATACAAAGAAAAATCACAATCGAGGGGTGAGAAAACGATGTATGATCTTGCAACACACTGGTCACCAACTAAAAGTAATAAACATAAATTAATAAGGAATTTTACTGCCTGTCGTGTATGTTAATATGCCATCCCCAAAGTATGTCAACTAGCTCTAACGCCTTCCGTGTAGCATCTCCTCTGATGACTATGTCAAACCCATGTCACCTCTTTTAGAATTAGCTTCTCTCTGATAATATTCTTTAGAATTCGAAGCACTTCACTCTTGTCTTTTTCCATTTTGATATTTCCCCAAGGTCAGATTATATGAGCACATTCTAAATAAAGAAGATTCTGAATAAAGAAGATTTACCCGAATTATTCATTTCTTTCATCAATTTTATTTAATCCGGAAAAAAGTCAACTTGCATTTTGCTCTTGTTTAAGTCCTGCAATGTCCAAAATTTGTTACCTTTAGATTTTTATCCTTTTGGAATTTCTTCCCTAAGAATTGTAACAAAAAATCTATCACGCATTATCCGCCACGATTTGTACTTCACTAATATGGTATAAGTGGACCCTTGTTTCCTACTGTGGCCCTTGTGTCTTTATCAACAATATTGAATTGATTATCAGAAAACGCATTCTCAAATTAGTTAGTTAAAAAAGTTGTTTCCTGCTTGGAAACTCCATTGTTGTTCTAAACAACGTGCGCCGACCCATTTTGAATCAATACTCCCACGTTCAGCAAGAAGAGGCTGATGAAAGCTCGAGCAGACAACTGGTCGCACAGGAAGGGAAGCAAATACAACAACAGATCATAGCCCACACACAACATGAACTTTAAAGCCTAACCTGTATTAACGCATAATTCGTCTTTCTTTCACATATGTCATACTACGTGTATGTACATGTTTAAATAGACAAAATTGAGATAAGGAAAAAAAGAAACCACAAAAGATCTCAAAAGTTACAAAACGTCCTGAGCCCAGTTTCTATGGAAAATGACGTTACAAAATCAAGTAAGAAAAATAACCCTTCTCATTGGTGGCCTCCAACCTTGCTTAGGGTGCAAGTAGAAAAAACAGAAAAAGCCCCCAAAACATATAGGACATTCTTGCATTGTTGACTGCTTGTCAGTAAAAGCAACTGGCATTACTAAGTTACCATGCACTGATGCACTCGATAAACTATGTATGCTTAGTCTGTTTCAATTTCGTTAACTTTCTTTAATATTATTCCTTTATGAAAAATACGCGCAAGCAATTAAGATCAACACTTTTATTACCCTGGTGGCATCATCATCACCTTTGTCGCCATTACAGTAGCTATAATCATTATCATCATCATTATCATTACGATCAACACCTTCCTTCTTCCTTCTATAACATTGTTAGCAGGTCGCGAATCAATCTGTTTTCCAGTGTCTTGTTCGGTAGATCCTTCTCTTTCGCTATTTTAGGACAATAAGCTATTTTAGGACTATTTTAGGACTATTTTGGGACTATTAGCTATTTTAGGACTATTAGCTATTTTAGGACTATTTGCTATTTTAGGACTTAACATATCTGTAAAAATTCCATAAATAGTACTAAAAACCCAAGTGCAACTCTGACTTGCCATCCTTATGTTGTATCGTTTCCTTATTCCTATTTTTTTGCTCAGGCACATGTGATCACAGCCTGCACTTAACTGACGCAAACGAACCCACCGCCAAATAACCTAAAGACATTACGTTTGGCGTCTTCTCGATGGCAGACCCCCAAGTTAAATTTTTCTCGTTGCAAACTAATTCTTCAAACAGTTTCTAAAATTATCTCATTGGTTTTTTGCCAAAGTTTATTGACTGTGATCGACTTCCCACAACACTTCACAAGTAATAAAATCCTTGAACAAGATTAAAATCGTGAGAAAATCAAATGAAATTCTGTCTTCATTTTAGTGTTAATACCTAAGTGTCCCCCTGCCCCCCCCGAGAATAAAGTTAAATCTAATTCTAGCACATTTCAAGTGCCAACATCCTGTGTAGCAAGCATTAAAAATACTTTTCCTAGAGCCTCATCGAGCACGAACATTCAACTATTCTTGATTGCTTTTAACGTAATCCAACAGACTTAATCGGTACAGTCAGTATGGTTAATACCTATAAACCACAGAAACTCCAAAACACATTTTAAATGTAAGATACTCATATCATTTCACTCCCTTCATTACTATTGAATAGATGGTTCAACTAGCAGTTCGGTGTTTTTATCACCAGATCATACAGAATTTTCACTCTCGCTGGGTTGCTACCAAAAACAAAGGGCAAAATTCATGTACAACCCGGTACACATCCAATTCCACATTGCAAGTAGTCTAGCAAATTCTAGTAAATTCCAACATATTTACTCGTATCGTATAAAGAAAATTCACACTTTTTAACCGTGAACTGCCTCTATTTATAATTTTATCCACCCCTCTCACCTCATATTTATCAAACTGCTGGAAGTAATGCCACACAAAAAGATATGGAAGTAGTCTGAAAACCCCAGTACATTCTAAAAACACAGCCATTTTAGATTAACCCACCCCTCCGGTCCATTTTCACTCCAGTACATTCCATTATCAGTAGCCATGCTGTCTCGTTAAAGCGCTTCAACGCTAATTCTGTGGCAATGTGCGAATTCAAATTTTGAATTTTTAAAAGAACGTCAAAACGTGACCACCCGAATCTGAGATGGATTAAAGCATACGAGCTTTAAGGTGAACTGCTCATTCTCTCAGTAGAAACATAGTTACAGTGCCGTTTAAACAAAGATGTAAAACTCGAGTCCAGACATTATCTTGTTCGAAATTCTACTGATAGTCATTCTTATTTAACTCTATGATCGAATGAAGGTTAACGTAATAAAGATGTGGATAAGATTTCCTGTCTTTTTACTGTTCATTTTCCTTTAGAACAATCGTTAACTTTTAGTTTCATTATTGCAGATTAATTCACAATCCATTATCACCACGTAAGTAACCCCCCAACTTGTGCCACATCACCCATAAAATTAATATGGATTAAAAAGATATTTCACATTCCATCCACTCCCTAGTACCCCCGGATTAAAGGTACTCAAGCATTTTAGCCCCTTCAAGCTTTTAACTTCAAAAGTAAATACTAAAACTCAAAAAAAGGTTCAAGACTTAACAAGTCTTTTATTAACAACCGGCAAGAAATGTAAAGGAGGTGAGAACAAACCAAAATATTTTTCAACGAATACGATTCACGGGGATGTCAAAACTCAAATTTGCTGAAAAAAAACGAATTAAAAATAAAAACCAAACCCGACACTGCAAAGTGAGTATCCTAAATATTGCTTAATTCTTGTTTTCAACTTTTGATTCTAAATACAACAGAAATAGGCGTGTTTAGTGATATTTGTTGCCCTCTCTGCATTGGCAAATTGAAAAAATGGATGTGTTTAATGTGAGTTTTCAGTTTTGCAATATCCATATTCATTGTCTTACAAAGTCAGAATAAAATGTCAACATTTTCACATCAAATTTCAAAATGTAACCTACTGAATGGATGTATATTTTGGTGTGAAATTTCGTGCAAAGACAGTCGAGGTGCCCGCCAGCGTCCTAATGAAATCAAATTTTTGATATCCGCGCCATCTCATGCGCCCAAGGTGAAATTTCCTATTTTTAACGTTAAGACCTAAACAGTTTGGGGGATTTACTACTTCTACATTTTGACGAAGAAAGACTAACCGAGTTAACTTGAAATTTTGTTTCAATGCGAAAAGGGACACACGACTTGGAAAATACTCTCGAGCTGTTTCTCACGACGAAGTGCAATTCTGTTTTAGGGTCGTGACAACAAGAAAAATGAATCCCACCTGGGCTGAAAATTGTTTCAAAACCAGAGCTTTGAGAAAACAATCTTTCGTCAAGTCTAAATTAGCCAACAGCCTAAAATAGCCCAAGGTACAAATAAAGAAATTGAGACTTCGGTTTCCTGTCAAGATATTAAAATGACACCAAATTCGCTGCTTGAAGTAGAAACATACTTAATAGACAATACTACATGACACAGCACCTCATTAATAATCTTTTCATATTATTGAAATATTCGGCTGAGAGGGAAAATGGCAGAAAATTGAAGATTAAATTATACCACTTAACTGGCTGTCTCCTGAAATAATTTACAACTTGCTAAAAATAGACACACAAAAGAAAAACGAGTGCTGCTTTTTCAGGTGACTCAAATCCAAAGTTCACACAACGAACAATCTTCCTCAAAGACCCAAATTTGGTGAACCAAACAAGTTGTTGTCAGCATAGGCCAAATGAACTAACATAAAAGATTGAGATCAAGAAGTGCATGGCCTCCACCCATTTCCTTGTGAAAAAGATTTTTGCTTTGAGTGAAAGCCAAACTACACGTTTCTTTTCTCGTTCATAACAATTTTGCGGGTATTTTTGACAATTATATACGAGGATCATGATGTGGCCTAAAAAAGTTTCGATTTGGGTTTTTCAACTTTCTTCCTGAATCCTGAAGAAATTCCTGAAGAAACTTCCGTCTTGAAAAAAACGCATTGTGTTACGCTTCAGTTTTAGTGCAGAGCAACAAAGAAACCCAGATTACGTGTTCTACTACACGGCCATATCACTTTTATTTTTCAAGGCCCGTGTGCTTCGACAGCAACCATTGGCAAGCAAATCGTTCTAAATATTTACTGACCATCACTCTTGATAATTTGAAAGTTTTGAGAAAGGTATTGACAAAAGAGTCTTCAACCTAGCCAAGTAAACCACGCATGTGCTTTTGAGAGAACTCAAGGCCAAACGATAAAGCTCTAGTGCGCAGGCTCAAACAAGACAGCAGCACACTATCACGGAATTAGTCTGAGTTGAGACGCAAAGATTAGTAAGCAAGATAGCGGCGTGGTCTGCTAAAAGACATCACCGTCATTGAGCCAAAGGGTAAGTCATTCAAGGGGATCAATGGTATCTAAAATGTGAACTCCGAACTCCGTTGACTGCTCTTGATTCGTTTTTCCTATTCATTTAAAAATGGTGTTCTTTCAACGACTTTGGTTAAATATCTTGTAAACAACCTTCGTTTGAAAATAAATGGAAGCCAAAACAATGAGATTATCAAAGCAACATCTCTTATCATTCCTTCTCAGTCACCACAGATTGACTTATATCTTACAACAATCCACAACACAAAAGGCAAACTACATATTTTCAACATAGTGTGCCCAAAGCCACTATTACAAATGACCTCAAATGACACAACCTTTAAAAATCGGTAGATAAGAACGTTAATACAGCCGAACTTATTATCAGCTGAGTAAAGCTGTCTGGCAAATCAACCAAATCCGTCTAAGTCGAAATGACAAAAGGAGCCTTTTTTGATTGCAGATACACTACCTCTACCTACTTCTTTGCCAATAACAAGAATACTCTTTCTCCAAACACGTGTGTACATGTTCGTGTGTATCAATCTCCATGTGTGTCTGTTTCCAAAAATCAACAAAACGTCGAGCAAGAGTAGTCAAAGCATGATTATTTATCGTGAAATATGAATTGCATTTACAAAACAGCTAACAGGAACATTGCAAATTTAAGGTCACCATTGAGATCTCTTCATTTACAATAAATATTTTAAATTAGCAAAAATCATTTACCTGATAAAAACCTCGAAGGTCAGTATACATCATCCTTGTTCATAATTAAATTTAAAGAATACCGATAAACTTCATAAACGATGACGTTTACTTTGTCTGGTTCTTTCAAACTTATGCGCCACAATGACCACATATCACTGACACACAAATTGGTGTTTCCATAACGGAGTATGTTAATTCGTAAAAGGTTCTACTAGTTAGTTACGGTGAATGAGATCCCGCTAGTTAATGACACAAAGAACGAACGACCAGAAAGAAAAATGAACAAAGATGATCCGGCTTTATAAAAATCGATGGAAGAACTCCACAAGCGCCTCCCGTGGGAAGGAGGGAGCAGAGAAAGCAATGGCCACGAATACCCCTTCCCACAATTTAAAAAGAAACTTAAATTATTGCTCACTATTGCACATTGTAGTTATTGCAGGTAGTTAACCGTCAAAACTCGCCTATTTTCCGATCACTTCTGATCTGCCATAGTGACGCCACTATTGGAAAGTTTTCAGAATTCGGGGAAGGGGACTCAATGGCCACCTTTGGATGGTCAAGTGCTTTTCCTTGGATTTTTACAACTAAAATCGCCTTGTATCTTATTTTCCCACGAATGCTACTTATTGCGATCAAAGGGGTAATTATGCCCGCTGTTTTCTAATTCTGTTCTTGGCTTGCTTAGCAAATGGATAATTACTTCATACAAGGACTTGCCAAACAATTTTAACGGATTTTGGTAACAAATTATCGCAGCTGTTTAAAAATTGATTGAGGAAACTTAAATCATTTTGACTCGTGGCACTACTTGCGGGGAGTTTGTGATTTAAGTATTCGTTGCCTTGTTCATCAGTGTATAATACCTTGTGAATAAATTATACGCTTAAATCCCAATTTTTGTATCGCGATGCTAGGCCATAAATTAATCAGTTACTATCATTAACATTTTTCTCAGGTTCGTAATCAGATTATGACGCAAGATGAACCCAGCATTCTAATTTCATTTACAGCTGACACAACAATCGCCTTCGCTGCGCGATTGTAAAAACTTTATACAAAACACAACACAAATAACCCAACCTCGGACAAAGCAACTATTTGTGAGTGGATCGTGGTGTTAATCTGAAATTGTAGCCTATCATAACAAATCGGATGGGGATTTTTGCCGTCCTTGTTAATGATCAAATGCTCACTTTAGAGGCACAGCAAGCCCTGCTAGCTATTTAAGCTTGAGTAAGAGAGAGGATTTGGACTTGTGTTGGGAAATATTTAATACTACCCCTAGAAATCCAAACTATGTCTTCTATGTCCGATACTGTAAGATGAAGTCATGGCTTTCATGAAAAGCGCTGGTTAAAAATATGTCATCCAATGTTTCACATAAAGCCCAGTATTATCTTTCATTTATTAAAATCCATCTAAAAGTTGGCATCTCTGGCATAAAACCCTGCTCTAGAAATAAAGGCCGACAAAATATTGTAAATCTATCTACCTACCTACCTACCTACCTAAATACCTACCTACCTACCTATCTATCTATCTATCTATCTATCTATCTATCTATCTATCTATCTATCTATCTATCTATCTATCTATCTATCTATCTATCTATCTATCTATCTATCT
>RDPX01000039.1:2687030-2708234 GCA_003991215.1 Morbakka virulenta
GTTAGCCAATCTTTAAATACAAAAAGGAAACTTGGAAGTTAAAAGAAGAAAACACTGATGAAAACTGTCTTGCTGACATAAAAAATACAACACAGATATCAAATATTGTAGGCATGTTAAAGGCCTACTGACAATGAATAAGACTGAATAACTGTGAGCTGAACCAAGAACTTAAAACCAAGTCCTCCAAAGCACTGGGAAAAGTGGAAGAAAGGTGGAAGCAAAGAAAACTGTTCAGACAAAAAGATTCCAAGACCTTATGACCAGGAAAGATGACAGGGTTTAAGATGACAAAAGTGATAATTGCAGCAAAATGAGATTATTGTGAGGAGCAATATCAGGAAATTGGCAGTTACTCATGCTAAGAAACAACTAGCCTTAATGCTATCATGAGGCTTTTCAATGAGGACCAACCTGGGGATAAAGTTTGATAAGCACAAAACAGGAGTATATGAACTTCCATAAACAACACCAAAGTAAAGCTTCTGGTATACTTGGCTTTGTAACTCAAATGCTACTACCTCCATGCAAAGCTGGTATAAAAAGAAGGCCTGTTTTTATTCAAAGTATAAGAGTTGGCATAGCTAAAATACATATTGTTGTAGGTGGGGCTAACAATGGATTGGTATTCATAAAGATTGATACACATTTGGAGTATGCATGAAAAATGTTGCTGTAAGCTCAATTTACAAAACATTTTGCAACCAAAGGATCTATAAACATTGCAGCTGACTGAAAAGGAAACTGCAGTGGGGTTTTTTGTGCACCAAGTGCCTACATCCACACATCTAAGTGAAATGGCAAAGATGATAAAACATGAAATAATGATTAGAAAACTAAGGCTCTTTTTTTTAATTTGTAATATGTTAAGTAGAGATGGTGGAGCATAGTCCAGCTCTGTAACTCAGATTACATTAGACTTAAAGGAATTTGTAATCTGGTGCCATTTTTATGTCCATATTGCTTATGCAAAGAATAAAAGGAAGCTTTATACACTTTGTATTTGAAATGACATGTTGCATGTTAGTAAAATAATATTTCAAGAGGTAATGAGTAAGTAGACAAGGTACTGGTGATGTTAATGGTTACATGGTAACATAATGAACTTAACATAACGAACTAAACATAATGAAGACCTCATGAAGAACTAAAGAACATATTTGTCATTGGAAGTTTATTAGGTGTAATGTGGACAAAAAGGTCTTTAGTTGCTTTCGACAAAAAGGTCTTTAGTTGCTTTCCCCAAAAAGTGTGAATTAAAAAATAGTTAATTAGTAAGTGCAGCAATTTCATAATAGTGGGTGAAGACCACATAAAATATGTGGGCAACTTATTCTGAGTGACCTGCATAAATTAAGATGAAAAAATTACTATCAAGAAAACCATGATCAATCCACACCATCATGGAGAAAAGGATGCTAAATGAAGATAAAAATGTGGCTATTTAGCTGGGAAAAGCAACTAATCACACTATTATAGAAAACAGATCCCTTGACTAATTAAAAAAATGACTTTTGACTAACAAAGGTAAACCATATTCAAATGGAGATTAAAACTCCTGTCTATACAGGGCCCTTGATCCATAGACTAGTAACATAATCATTTAGCCACTGGGGTTTTACACAAATGCTTTGACACCCTCTTTTCTGAACTTAATGTGGAGCCATAATGGGATGTAATAACCAACTCATATTACACTGGTATATATCAAGCAAGGCTTGCTGAAGAGCATGTCTTTGGTTAACTGACACTATTTTTCTAATTCAAGTCCTTACATTACACCTATATAACTCGAATTGCAAATGATACTCTTCCAAATAACTTCAAATGTTTTTCTGAATGGATGAGTGTGTGGAAGGGTGGGTGAATGAATGGGTGAGTTGCTAGATGGGCAGATGGATGCATTGGTGGTTACATAAATTGATGGATTGAGCACCATGACAGTGTTATACATTAGGTTTTAAAAATAAAATATACAGTATAATCCAATATATTAATATGAGTTGTATATTATGTAATATTGTCTTATCTTTTTTCTGATATTTCTATTAACCACCAATATTGTTAACAAACAGAAAAATATTACTTCAATTTCAATGGCATTTATATTTTAGATTTATGCTATTAATTATACAATACAGCTTTCATTTTTTAACTCAAATCCTGATGACTTGAAAAAATGCAAAAATATTACCAAATCATTGAGGGCCTATTAATTCTATGACTATACTTTTAAATTTTTGCTCTTGTACCATTTCAGATTTCAAATGATTACATTACAAATAACAGACAAACCCACTTCCCCCTTGACACAACCTCTCCCTTCAAATTCTTAAAAATGTAGCCATTAATGCAGTTTATAAAATATAAATCTATTTCCAAATTTAAATATTCAATACTTATCACAATGATGTACAATATTCGTTGCTACGAGGTTTCAATAATTAAAATTCTACTGTAATATAATTAATTGCTTGTATGCAGAAACGATGTTGAGAACAATAATACACATAACCTATTCTTTTTTTGGATAATAAAGTGAAATTTCTACTCCTTGCTATAAAAACTTCCAACCTTAAAGGAAGTGCAAAAAAATGCATTAACAGACATCACAAGTGGCAAGGTTTGAAGAAAATAAAGTTTTAATAACAAAGTCTACTAAGATTAACTGAATTTAATGTTTCTTAGAGCATAACTTTAACTGAGATTAAATTTTCAGTATTTTTTTTTAATTTTACAGTAGACCTATTTTTTTTTCAATCAAAACCNAATTGCTTGTATGCAGAAACGATGTTGAGAACAATAATACACATAACCTATTCTTTTTTTGGATAATAAAGTGAAATTTCTACTCCTTGCTGTAAAAACCTCCAACCTTAGAGGAAGTGCAAAAAAATGCATTAACAGACATCACAAGTGGCAAGGTTTGAGGAAAATAAAGTTTTAATAACAAAGTCTACTAAGATTAACTGAATTTAATGTTTCTTAGAGCATAACTTTAACTGAGATTAAATTTTCAGTATTTTTTTTTAATTTTACAGTAGACCTATTTTTTTTTCAATCAAAACCAATTTATTATTCTGTAAAGCAAGTACTACGAACACTCTACCTTGAAATTACCCCTTTTCTTATTCTTAAACGAACTCGTTAACTTCTTAATATCAATAATTTTCTAAAAATATCGCCAACAATACACTTTTAGTCGACAAAATTCAAAGTTTTGCGAAAACAGAACTGCAATTCAATATCTCATTGTCCTGTTTTTCTTTGTCAACTTTGACCCAAATCCTCTCGTTTGCTTGCAAATGACGTGTCTTCTTTGCTTTCAAATTCCTTTTCCAATTCAACAAAGGCTGATTTATTAAAACTCACTGCAGGTTCGATCTACCCATGATTTTCTGGTCAAAACAGCTGGAAAGAAAACAAAACCTTACAGCCGACAAATCATTGTTTTTATTCAAGAATGTGGTCAGCATCTTGATCAAAAGAGTTGAGTTTATCATTTGCTTATCAGACCAGTTCAACTTCATATCCTCTTTTAGTCAACAAGATATTTATCAAAATTGATTATTTTTTCTCAATGTTTCTATTGATCAGCTCCACATTACACCACAAGGTGTAATTCCTCTCAAAATACATTAAAGATACTTGATTCCTGATTTTTCACTCGTGTGAGGTAATCTTCGCTTGACCCTCTGTCATTTTTCTTTTCTTTTTCATCGCTGGCTTAAAATAAATTGAAATAAACACGTTTCTGTGGAACTAAATTGGTTGGAAGATCAATAAATACTAAACTAAAATTTAGTATTTATTGATCTTTCAACATAGAAATCTGAGTTAGGGTTTTAATAACTTAGAAGAACTTGATTATTGAAGGTAATTGTAATTTGTTAATGCTGGTTTTTTTTGGTTGGATTTATTAACCTACCTGGACAACGTCATCTTCTGATTTCTCTCGAATTTAATTGGTGTTTATTCTCATTATATGGTAAAATAACGACTTACATTTCTCAATTTGATCAATTTCGCTTAAAATCTGAATGATCAGAACCAATATGATGATGTTGCCTTTCAACTTTGATAGATAATGACTCGTGTTTCTCATTAACAAATATATCGACTTCTAAACTGTTTTGATTTCAGAAGCTGTATGAATAAATGAACACTTCTTAGTTTTAAATCATTATTTCCACGAAATATTTTTATCCTGCTGCAATTCCGAGCTATGACATGTGCAAACGACTCATTTTTTTTGAAATTTGAGCTCTTAATATATTTTTAGCAATTATTCTTATAAATAAACAAGACGCATGGGAAAATTCAGAAATCCTATTTTAGGATTATACATATTTATGGTCATTCAAAATCAATAAGATCCAGTGACACGATGTTAAAATTTAATATGAAAAAATATAATATTTTGCAGAACGGGAATATAATCCACTTCGGTAGTTTTAATACCCAATATAAATAACTGAATAGGTCGATCATAATAAAATTAATTACACAGGCCAATACAGATCAATGTACAGAAACAGTATTAATAACATCTCTTTCAGGCCTGGATGAGTAGAATGTTGTACTGCAACTCTTTCGACATGATTACCAACACAAACCTGCTTTTTAGGCCATGTAAAAATGCCTTTTTAATCTCTGGCCAACGTTTCAACACAACAAAAACCACATCAATTTGATCCGGGGTTGCAGAATTAACGCATCCATTAAACAAAAAGTAATTAGGACTGACAATAATCGTTGTTGATCACAAAAAAAGAAAAAGAAATCATGCAGTTAACAATTAAAATTGAATGCAGCCGGTTTGAAAAGGCGTGCAATTTTTGCAGGTGAAGGATGACTGCTCATGGTTCAAATGAGACCAAACACATCATCCAACAGATCATCAAATGCTATCAACTGACCCATTTTTATTGATCATTACTGAGAAAACGGTGTCATATCTCTTCACAATCAAACACAAAATGCATTTATGAGAACGGTTCAAGTGACATGACGAGAACAACTCCTCTTCATAAAAAATATGAATTGCAAGACCGAAAAGCTGATTGTCAGGTGTTCTCTGAATATTCCACAAGGCAAAGCGAATGAAAAGCACTCAATAATTATCTTCTTCGGGTGAACTACATATGACATAACCATCCCTGTTATCTAAAAACAGTCAAAGATACGCTCCTGTTCCATGCTACCTTCTCAGATAAAATTGCCAATGCAAGATCACATAAATTAGTAAATGATACGGTGTAAAAGAGTCTTTATACATCCATTTAACACGTTTCGCCCAATTGTCACTTTGTGCCAGCCATCAGCAGTGTTTTTGTACAAATTACACTGTCATCCGGTACAAACAACTTTCATCATAATCATCAACCGTGGGAATATTACATTTTTTATCTAGTGTAAGACAAATACGTATTATCGACACACTAGAGTCAATGGAATTAATCCAAAAATATGACTAGAACCTCGGTTTGTGATTCTAATTAAACTAGATCCCCTGAAGACACTTTGCTTCTAACTTTTCAGCTGTGCGTTCAAGTAGTCTTACATATTCACAGTTTTAATTGCAGTTGGCTGGCAAAATCACTTTCAAGTTTACTGGTCTGCACATGGAAATCAAGCGGTATTGAATATCAGCTAGGTCACCAAAAGAGAATTTGATGATTTTTTATAATAATGAACTGAAAATTAGTTGCTGTTTTAGGGAGAAATTTTTCAGTGGGTGTCTTGTAGGATAGCACTGAGCAACTAAAAACAACCATCAATAAAAACAAAACAGAAAACGCTTTTCCTTTGAACTTTGTAGCAACAAACATGATCACTAACTATTCAAATCTGAGATCTTAACATCCCGTCTTCTGTGAATATTTATCTTTTAATAAACAAAAACCAAGCGAGAAATATTGCTGTTAACAAAATGATGTCAGTTGGTGATTGAATGAACACAATCGACCTCAAACCAAGTTCATAATAGGCCTTCCAAAATGTATAGTTCACAAATTTCGAGGACATTTGTGTATCCTTTATGGCCCAGGTGATCGATCAATTCTGTTTCCAACAACGCCCCACAAACAGTCGCAATCAAAGCAAGACTTGTTTTGTTTTCGAATTGGTGGTAAATTATAGTTTAATGCTTTGTAACAGGTAGTAAAATACTGGTGTAAAACGCATGGGTTCTTGTTCTTTGAGCTTTTTTCGCTTATAATATGGGGTGGTGGGGTGACCTTTTTCTTTAAACACACCCTAACCAAGAATCCACTTTGTCTTCACACATCGATCTCAATTTGATCTTCCTCTCTCTCTCTCTTCCTAGATTTACTTCTATTATATGCAGGCCAAAGTAATCCACCTCTTTTCTTTTTACGTATATACCTAAGTCGGGTTTTCTTGCACCTCTCCGTAATACTCACGGCTCCCATATTGTTGTCTTATGTCCTCAGTCGTTCATGGTCTGTGTGAAAACATGCCCATCTCCACACTTTCATTTCCGTCACTTTCATACTCTTTGGTCTCTCTGGCCCTCAAGTGGTAATCTCTATCGCATATAAAAACATAGAATGCGCAATTAACATGTGGATCTTACATATTTCAACTAGTGTCTTCAAGATACCGATGTGAAATAGAACCATCACACAATTAAATGAAATGGACAAGATCCTTCAGCTTTTAGCGTGACATCTGATCTCATCCAAATTGAACCATGTCCCAATAAAATAGAAGCCCTGAGATATTCAACTGCCTATTTGCTATTTTTAGGAATATTCCATTAACTGTTTAGCAAACGAAGCTTTGTCTATTTGTATTGGGATATAGAAATCTCGACAGTATAAAGTAAAGGACATTAACAGAAACAAACAGCAAGATTACAACAACCGTACTGGAATGTGCTTTGATCAGCGCCTGTGAAACACACTGACTCAGAATTTATTTTAAATGTGACAAGGCAAAAATTGGCTAAAAGAACTAACCTTTGATCGATTGCTTTCTTGTTTTTTATGGTATTTAGAACTCTCCTTTACTGAATGTTTCTTTGTCTTCACTGATACTTTTCCATTCGGGTTGTTATCAAAAATTCGCATCAACCAAATATTGGGTCGAAGATCATCAACACAAGTACCCGGGTAATCAGCCCTACATTCAGGGCATTGTAGAAAACCCTTATTAGAAATAACTCCTTCAAGGCATTTCTTGCAGAACGTATGCTGGCATGGTAAAGCTTTGCTTTGTTCATCCATGACTTCTAAGCAAACAGTACATTCTAGGAAATCTTCTGGCAGATTTATTGCCATGTTCGAGTGAGATATGTGAGACCAAATTGAGTGAAACACGCACACAGAAACTTTTTGATTATAAAATATTAAATGAAACAGAAAAAATCAAAAAGTAACTCCATATCTTGTTTTATTCTTTATGATGCTGTGTGTTTTCTAGGTCAATTATCAAACCAATTCTGTTATCAGTGAACATAAAGAGTCGTTTGTTGACGAATGCTTGATCAACTTCACTTCGAAAGTCGCAAAATGCTGTGAACAATGGAGTCTGGGAACCAGTGAATTGTAGAGATTTTTCAGGAAGAACAACAGAGTGACGGAAATGGCCAATAAAGGACGTCACAGACAAGATCAAATTATTTTTCACTGATCCAGGGGATGTTTTCTGATCTTCTAAAGGGTAAAGTTAGATAAATAAAGGCTACAAAAGTATGACATTGACTCGGTAATTGTTCAGAAATCGCAATATCATTATGTTTTGCACAAAAATTATTCAAATCTTGAAAAGAGTCTTCGAGGACGGGTGGTGTCTTGAAGCAATTTTATTGTAGTCAGGAAGAAGATTTATTGTTTGCCAAAACTTAACCATTCCTTTCTTTCTCCTTACCCCTTTTTTGATGGCTTCATCAATGATAAGAGACCGCTGTTGTCGACTGAATGACAATATCCTTGGTAAACATTTTAGCAGACTGTGCTCCAGCTTCATTATTCATGATGATTATACAGCTGACATCTTTAAATGCCAACAGAACAGTTTCAGACAGTGGATTTGGATTTTCCTTTTTTCATTATTTTTCTATCATTTATTTATTTATTTATTTATCATCGAATCTATATATATACATATATAATATAATTATAGATATATAATTATTAATATATTTTTTATGTTATTATTTTGTCAAAATAAAAGCCTTAACATCTGGCTGTTTGGAGTTTACTCCTAATACTATATATATATACATCTATATATATATATATATATATATTAACAAATGTCATCAACAATAGTGCTTTACCACATTAAAACGTAGGAGCTATCATATAATCAGATGTATGAGTAAGAAAAATAGTAAGTAATATATATATATATACATATATACATGCATACATAGATAAGTTACATTGCAATAAAACTTTCGTTTTCCAATGGGTCCTCTCCGAAATACAAGAAAGATTAACAATGAAGGAAAAGTTTATAGGAGAGATAACAGACTGAAATGAATAAAATGATTTTTTTCATACAAAATTTTAAAAAACTTCATTTTTGACGTAACTGCTTGAACTTTTTGTGGGAGTTTATTACAAACATTTGTTCTGTGAAAACAAAAACTCTTTTTAAAAGACTTTGTATTTGCTTTTTATAATCCGAGTAGGAAATTATTGTTCTTGATTCCGTTTCTCATTACTTCAAAATACTGGTAAAAGTTATCACAATTCAGATTACTTCGAGATTTGTAAACTTCAAGACATATCCGTTGTTTCATCAAAGACTCAATCGTCTTTATTCTTGATGGTGTTGATACCAGGAAACACTTGGTTAAAAGGATTAAAATTCTCTCATCGTCCACATAAATTCACTTCAAAAGTTTTTTTGGGAATCGGTTTTCTGAAGCTGTTCACGAAACATTGGCACATCAGGTTCTACCTCGGGTACAAACCCATGTAACTAAAATTTACGAGGATGGAAAGTCAAATTGAGATCTGAAATATAACAAAGAAGAAAATCGGAGACCTTTTAAGTTGACTTGACGTATGTCTACCTCAGTGCAAGGAGAATTTTCTTTGTCTGTGGTAATCTACTTTCTGTTGACGTAGCTGTAAAGAATGGTGTCAGGAAAATATCCCCCAGAACCCCCCTGGAAAAAACCTCCATGAAAAATCCCCCTGAAAATATCTCTGGTAATATTCCTCCATTAAAAATTCCCCCTAAACCCCCCGGAAAATATCCCCACACAAAAATCGCTTTTTCAGCCTCATTGCCTCTGCCAATGTGAAGTAGAATACCTGACAGAGTTGTGCACATTGATAAATATCAATGTGCACAACTCCAAAACAGACAATTTTTTATTTGTCCGTTTTGGAGTAAGGAAACCTGCACAGCTCGTTCCGAAAAATCAGATGGAATTACTTATTACACTACCTCAAAGTCACTTGTCACACGTGCATGTATAACGCAAAAAATGTTTACAAAGTATATTGATTTTTGTAGGGTTAAAAAGACAAGACCGTTAATTAGAGTATTCTTTTTTCGACAAAGAATGTTTTCCAGACAGCATTCAGGGGGGATATTTTCCAGGTAGACTTTTCAAGGGGGGATCTTTTCCAAGGGAATTTTTTTCTGGGGGAAGGGTTTTCCTAGAACCGCAAAGAATACCTCAAGTGTTGCCCCCGGTAAAGAATTCATTCCAAATATTGCGTTATTGATAACCAACAAGTCTAGTATGGATTGAAAATCATGTTCACACCAACATCAAGAAATTCCTGAAATAAAGAGTAACCCGCTTGTTTGTTTGACGATATCTTGGAGTTGTGTACTTGACCTGCAGTTTTGGACTGCCCCTTGCTTGCATCCTCAGCAACCTGGCCAGAGCTATGGCATTACAATTTCAAAAGAAAACAACTAAAGCTGAACTTTAGAACATTGCGAGAACACACTCATTCTTTTCTTTCATAACATTTCCTCCATCAGATGGATGGATATCTTGTTCCTTTCGTCTTTGTCAGTTTCTCCTTTCTAAGGAACTGTATGAAAGAATCGAAAAGACCATCTATACCCCCTTCTTCTAATGATAGCCCGCGATAAAATAGTACAGAAATCTACCATTGATAAAGAAAACTTTGCTCTTGAGCTCAATTTTCTATCAAACGATCGTGGAAACCAAAATGGATGGCTGTGAATTGGAAGCAAAAAATATATTCACAACTATCTATGGGTTTCCTCGAAAAGTAAATAGCGACCAGATTACATCAATTTCGTAACGCTTCAAAAACGTTTTAGCGACACTTTTAACTGAAGCTTCGTTTTATATCGTTATATTGAGGTTCGTGTTAAAATGTTGTTTCTTATGCTTCTTACTTCCAAATCAATAAGTATGGGAAAATGAAAGCAAGGTGGTACACTCAAATTTTCAGGGTTGGAAAGTAGGTCAAAAAAGACCAAGAGAAGAAGAAGCTATAACTTGGAACAATTTTCTTTCTATTGCCCTGCCGTTTAAGAATTGATATCTCATTAATGATATTTTTACTCTTCGTATACATAGAACTTAATTAAACTAGGCCTATGCAGAAAGTCAGCCAATTAAAAAGACAATAACGTAATTGTTCATCTATTCTTCAGGAGCATTATTCCTACAGTCGTTCTTCTCATACACAACTCACAAAACCAATTCAACTTTCTCATACAACACTAGGGCCATTCAGACTATGAAATGTCTGAAATCAACCTGAGGCTACTTCATCAACCCATCACTCGTGACTCGTCAGTAAGCTTTTCTCTGATGAACTTCATCAGGAGAGTGAATCAATCCCTTAGCGATGTGAAAAATAACCACTGCTGAGCCACTCAAAGGGTCATGTGATATTGATGCCTGAGAGCAAAGTTTAAGTTGTTGAAGTCCTGAAAGCGGTCTTTGAAATGAAGCGCTGCGAGAACATACAGCCAGAACAAAGTTGATAAATGGAGCAATAGTTTTGGAAGACTTTGCATGAACAATGGAGTCTTTGTTTCATGTTGAAAATAAGGAGAGTTTGCTCACATGACCAAAGAATATCGAGGATGAAGAAACAATGGATGAAGTTGATCTTAGTGTTTCCTTTGCTGGAGAAAATGAGGATTGGGGTTTTATCTGTGAGTTTGATGTTATACTTAAAGATGCATAAGGCTGCAATAACAACTCAGGAATTGGAGAAGCAATTTTGGGTAAAATACCCTCTGCTATGGAAAATAATTAATTTTTATAATAATATTGCAAATTCATTTGTTTTTATTACAAAATTTGACCTCGTGTTCAACTTAGTGTTGTATATTTTCTTCCTTTGTCTGGTACGAAATAAAACAAGAGGAAAATGCAACCTAGGGTTATAAAATGTTTTTAAATAATCTTAACTATGGTTATTTCGGATTTATTTACGAGACACAAGTCCTTGTACCACAAAGAAGCGAGTGGATGAAAAAGGTTGAAAAAGCAAAATTTCTCGTAAGTTGTAGTTAAAGGAGCCCATCAAAATGTATTGACATCATACATATTAATTCAAACAATTTTGATGTACTATAT
Source organism: Morbakka virulenta (assembly GCA_003991215.1). Lineage (NCBI taxonomy): Eukaryota > Metazoa > Cnidaria > Cubozoa > Carybdeida > Carukiidae > Morbakka > Morbakka virulenta. The sequence goes on from RDPX01000039.1 coordinate 2,698,594, forward strand.
ATATATATATATATATATATATATATATGTATAAATATCTCCACTTAATTATATATTTATGTATATGTATTTGGATACCTTCGAAATAGCAAGTGCATTGCAAAGCAATAGTCAATACCAGTATAACATTTTTCTGATACTTGCTAAAACGCCAATTGAGGCATTTTTTTCATTTTATTTATTATAGGTTTGGATAACAATGATTCATGAATCGATGCTTTAAGTTTACCTGGAAAAAAAATAAAGACACAGACATCTGTAAATGTACCTGTTCTTTCAACGGTCCAGAGTCATGATCAATTTCGGAAATTGATATTATTGTTCTCTTCAATTGTTGGGTAAGATCATTATCCACCTGTCCTTCCTTCGTTATTAGGTAAAGAATATCTCTTCTCCAGTCCAAATAAACTTGACCCAAACGCGTGGTGGTATCGAGGATGTAAATATTATCATACTTTTCAGACTGTTTTAGTCAATTTTGGAGGGGCATTCATAGAAAGCACATTTATCATGATGCATTTTTGCATTGTCATTTCGCCATGTTCAGTGCTTTGGATGATTTGGGGTCATGTGATCCAAAAGGTTGAGAAATGTGATTGTGATATTGAGCAATTGTGCAATTCCGTGCATTTCTAAATCAGTATTCCTTTTAATAACTATGATCGGGAAAATCGTGAAGATTTTTTAAATTTTTGGATAGAATCTTGTGAAGTATCGAGTTAAGGCAAAGTTTGCAGGTTTAGGGTTTCCAGGTATTGCTGGAAATTGTTGCTTGCATCGGAAATATCTGTTTCAAAGGCATCTTTGTCAACCATGGTAGAAATTTCTAAAAGAAGTCAAATAAATTTGATCTTTTTTCTTCCCATATTGTCTATATAGATAGACACCAGGCTATGGGCAACAATGACTTCTTCATGAGCCTTGGGAAATCTTGTCTCGAGCTTTTCCACTAGATGTTCAATAAATAGATAATACACATAATATTTTTGTACTTGATCACTACAACTATAACGAACTGCGTTTGTACGGTAGTGTTGATGGCGTCGATAAACACTAATGGCTTCTTTGAGTCCTTGTGAACTTTTTTTTCACAAATTTCATTTGTCCTTGCGTCTCCGATACACCATTTTGCTATGCTGGTATTTGCGTACGCCTCTCTCATAACGCAGTCTTTTCCCTGAAGTATTTTCGTAACTGCCCAGAATAACCTGGAATTCATTGTTCAACAACAAGAGCTACGATGACCTCTGGGTCCCGAAGTGTAGGAAAGTATGATTTGATCTTACTTCTCGACCCTCAATTATGTTGAGCTGCTGTGATTTCGAATGTGTTCAACACAGCAAGATATGTTTGATATTAACGCTGAGTTTTTCTACCCTGAAGTATAATTATGTCAAAGACAGCATTGATGCTGCAATCTTTGTCCAAGAGAGCTGGTCATCTTGCCAGCTTTTTCGAAATTCTTGCATATTCCAGCATTTGCAATATTCCAGACATTTTACTTGCAATGCACCGATCATGTTCTCGCACAAACGCATAATTTCATTTTGGAGGAGGGAAGAAATAAACTATTTGGACCTAGGCATCTTCTCGCACCTCTAATCTTATCACAACATCGAGTATTGTCAGTTGTCTTTTTGTCCTATGTACTTACTGTTTTGTAATCTCTTCTGATGTTCTCGCTCTTATATTCCGAGCTGGAAGGTTCTAAAATACCCCTTTGCTTCGAAATCTTCATCTGTTTTACTGTGCGTTCAGGGTAACTAACCCTTTCCCCAACTACTTCTTATCAACTGCAAAAACTTGTGTAGGTGTGGGAATTCGTAAAATAACCAGCCTTAAAATTATATATACACACATATTGGTAACAGAAGTCTTTTTTGTCCACTTTTAACCTAGTCTGTTTGGCAAAAATCGGTGATTATTAAATTCTTCTTTTTTTGTCCAGACATGGACAAGAGATTCACATTCGCTAACAGTGTATTTCAGTCTTTTATGAAAAAAGGCTTTACAAATAGCCCTTAGTTTGAGATGTACCTACGTTTTCTCTTTGCAACGAACTCAGTAATTAAAATGATGCCAGAGAAAGTTCAAAATATTTTTTTCGGTTTTACTACATCACAAATCACCACTATGTACGGTCCTGAATGTAATTTATCAAAAGATGGTTACTCGCTTGGTCTTCTTCAGACCCTAATTTTTATTGTTTTTGAAAACCAAGGCCTGAAAAATCAGGATTTGGATATATTATTGAAGTCTTAGCCTGTTGGATTTTTTTTTGCATCAAAAGCTGTAACATCCTCGGTTACTACTAAAATATTTATGTAAGCATTTCTAGGATTGTTTATCAATCATTATTTGAAAACCCGTAGTAGTTTTCAAAGATCACTTTTAAACGGGAAGCAAAGAAGGATCTTCAGAGTTTTCTGGCTCACCTTCCCCTTTCCAGAGATTCTCGCAGACCCCCTAGTTGATACGTGGAAAGGTGACACGAGCCGCTTGCTAAGCTTGGAGGAGGTAAAAAACTCTTTACTCATTACATCGGTGTTCGTGGATGCAAACATCCTACAAAAAAAGCAAGATTAATTGCAATAATTTGAAATGACATAATCTCTAAATTGTATTTCGATATGTCCATAAATTTCCAGTTTCTGCCGCCAGCTGGGTATGAGAGAGTAGATGGTTTCTTTCAGTCCAAAGACCTCTTTTCTACAAAAATTATTAAAGACCTAAGTCTGTTATGGAATCTGGATTTTTCAGAAAAAGTATCATAACAGGCTCTCTTCAGTTTTGTTCCGGAATATTGAAATACACTGATTAGCAAGTGAACTGGTCCTCCAAGGATACTGTAAGTGACGCTCTTGCCTTTGCCCTGCAAGACCAACTAACAACACAGTTGTGAACGGATCTTTCATCGCACATTTCTGTTTTCATCCAGGTTATTGACGTCATTTTTCCCAGTGCTGGTGCACTTCAGAAGGGCTTTGTTGTGCCAGTAAGAAATTTCTTGACGGTTTTTGCAATTGCACAAACCATTAAGCCACAGGTTCTCTTGCTTCCTTTTCTATTTCAAATATTAATGTCAGATGATAAACAATATCCGTTGCATTATCGACACAAAAATGAGGATGTCTTAACATTTGTCGGGTCTCCTTACACACGTACCTCACGGGGTTCACTGTCGGACCCCAAGACTTTGAATTGGAGTCTTTGAGCTCCTAATATTATTCATGTTTTGGTCGGTATAAGAGTCTATTTTGCATTGGACATGCATTGGACACAAATGCATCGACCGTGCACGGGGTCATGGTTTTTGGTATCAGGGAAAATGAAGTTGTACTTAGTCACGAGGGTCAGGGTTTAACTTCAAAAAATCAGTTGCTCGTTTGTTTGTTCTCTTTCATTAATTCCCTACTAAATTATTAACTAAGTCCAAAGTTTCGACGTCACTTTGTAAAATGTCAAAAGTGCTCTTTCAAAACAGAATGGAAGGTCATGATTCATCGGTTGAATTGACTTCAAATTGCGTTCAATTTTTGGTGTTCTTCTTTGTTTTGTTAACTGATACATTGAAATTTTTACGAATACCAAAGTTATCGATTACTCTCTTCAAAAGATGAATTAAATATATCATACTGTACATGCAAACAGTATTTGAACACAAAAAGACAACGTGATGAACAATTGAAGTAAACACGTGTTGATCACTTCTGTTTAAAGAAACAACACTTCCGTTTAATGCGATCCAGTCGTGATGTCCAGAAAGCAACTTGATTGAGATATTTGAGGATAAATGAAAAGTCACCACTAAAATTTTATTAGTTATTGTTTCCGGTCAACCTTCCAAAATCTCAGCGAAGGTGTTAAAGTTAATTCCAGATAGATTATCACAAAAGGTTGCCAAAAACATAATCTTCGTGCCTTCATGAGAGCATCCGGTCTACCAGGTCTTGATCCAATCAACCCAATAATTGTTCTTAACACTTTTAGCAAATAGAAAACGAATTAATTAACTTCACATTTTTGACTATCTTGCACTTGCGACCCTTCTTCCATCCCAGGGAGTTTGATTATTATTGTTATCTCTTATTCCTCTTTGATTCTCTGTTTCATTCGCTATCAGCACCGGATTCAATCCAGCTTGGGCGCTGGTGGGTAGCTATATTGCGATCCTCATTTCGGCAGGGGCGCTTTTTGAAGGATGTGGACTGATTCTTGGAGGGATATCTTCTGCAATTATGTTATGTTGATATTTCCTGGAGTTTATTGTTTGTTTGCTTTTCGATTACTTTCTATTATCGTCATAATTTTCTAGTTACAATTGAAAACAAGTTTCGCACTTTTAATAGTCACTATTGCACAAAAACAATAACTATAAAATAAAACCATTCATCTGTGTCTTGAATGAGTCCAGATGATATTTCTCTGATTGTGGTCTCACTGTCCACAAGGATCGTTTTCTGCACTTCGCAAATAATCTTTTGTATCATGTCTCTGCTCTCGAAAATCATTACCATGTCTTTCGCGATTTGACGCATTCCGCCCACCGAGAGCACCAATTATCAAGGGCACAACCATAACATTGTATCCTGGGCGTCTCTCTTTTGTTTCCAAGGCCAGTTGCCTGTACTTTGTCAGTTTTTCCAATCGTTTTTTTCCAAGATTTTGTTGTTGGGGACAAGCCATATCGCAAATCTAGGTATTCTCTTCTTTTCTTTGTCTTCTAATATCAGGTCGGGTCTCCTTGCCGTTGTGGTTTTTCGCAAATTAAATTCGAAATCCCAAAGAAGTTTTCCTCGCTTGTTCTCCAACACCGTTTCTCGTCCCCATCACTCATTGTACCATACCACGTTATTGGCTATCAGTTCGTACTCCTTGGCCTAGTTGACTGCCACAATCATCAACGCTCTGTTGTGTTGTGCTAGGTATTCACTTTGCGCTAGGGCCTTACACTCAGCAACAGTATGTTCAACGGTTTCATCCCTCTCGTGACAAATTCTGCATTGTTTATCTTGGGCGAATCCTCTCAATACCGTCCATGACTTTGTCTCCACAATCGGCTCCAGCATGTCATGATTGATGACGTCTTTCGACCATGTAATTTCTGGTTCAACAACGAGTGATACTCTTCTTCTCGCTCTCGATAAACTTGGCTCTGCTGTTCCTTCGTCTTGCATTATTATTATTATTATTATTATTATTATTATTATTATTATTCTTAGTAGTAGAAGTAGTAGTAGAAGTAGTAGTAGTAGTAATAGTAGTAATGGACGTAGTAGTAATAGTAGTAGTAGTAGTAGTAGTAGTAGTAGTAGTAGTAGTGGAAGTAGTAGTACAAGTAGTAGTACAAGTAGTAATAGTAGTAATGGACGTAGTAGTAATAGTAGTGGTAGTAGTAGTGGAAGTAGTAGTAGTAGTAGTAGTAGTAGTAGTAGTAGTAGTAATGTAAGCCTATCAGATTTGCTAATCCTTTACGAAGTGAATGCGGTACGAAATTGTAGTAAAAAGTTTGATTTGAAATAGTAGACTTTAAATTATTGTGTTTTNTAGTAGTATAAGTAGTAGTAGTAGTAATAGTAGTAATGGACGTAGTAGTAATAGTAGTAGTAGTAGTAGTAGTAGAAGTAGTAGTAGAAGTAGTAGTAGTAGTAATAGTAGTAATGGACGTAGTAGCAATAGTAGTGGTAGTAGTAGTAATAGTAGTGGTAGTAGTAGTGGTAGTAGTAGTAGTAGTAGTAGTAGTAGTAGTAGTAGTAGTAATGTAAGCCTATCAGATTTGCTAATCCTTTACGAAGTGAATGCGGTACGAAATTGTAGTAAAAAGTTTGATTTGAAATAGTAGACTTTAAATTATTGTGTTTTTTTTATGTTCTCTCATTAGCATTCTTACAACTATTGCTACCCGATACAGTATTGGTAACGCCTTTGAAAATGTACATCATAGAGCTATATTTTGAGACGAATCCCCTCAAATCGCAAAGTTTTGGACAGCCGATTACGAATAACTTAATCACTAAGTGAGAAATAAAGGTAAAAATGTCGCAATCATTTTTTGTTAGCTCTCGTCGCTTGCTTTTTATTGAAAAGATGGGAGCACTTTTTAAAACTTTTAAAAAGTTTATATCTTGATGAAAACATGATACCATATTTTGTGTGGTTTATAGTGGTTAATCTTTTATCTTGGTGGGGAAGGGGAGAGGGGATTTGCTTCCTTGATGAGTTTCTTGTATTAGTGCTATATCGACGTCATGTTTGCTTAGTGACTTGGAGAGATATTTGGATTTTGGATTTAACATACCCTTGCTTTTGGCTCTAAGGTAGTACTCATTGATGATGGAACCTAGTTTACTTGTCATAGTAGCTGGACTTCCTTTAACAGCCACACGGTCCTTTTTAGCTTGGGTGACGACCGAGCCAGTATGAGATCTCCGTGTTTTCTTTTTCATGATTTGAAGGTGTTTGGTCCAAGGGAAGGGAAAACCTTGCCAGGAAGCCGGGTTAGATCTCTCTTTTTCACTCCACGTAAACGCGGTGATCCATCGCAGTAGGTAGTAGTTATCTTACTGAGCTGGGTGACCTTGGGCAGTTTTGTCCAACGTCGCGTGAGAATCTCCATTTACTAGTAAAAACCAATTAACCCGCCGATATCTACATTTACCATGCTGTTCGCCCTGGTTTCATTAGTAGGGTTTTATGGCTCCCTGATTCGCCATGACAGCTCCTTAATCGGGTTGTGAGGCATTTCAAGATAATGTCCTTACCAAGGCAAACGCACCTCCCTTCTGTAGCCATAGCCGGTTGGTTTGCGGTTGTTTATTTCATTCTCAACTAGCCTCCATACATGGAGGCCGTTTCCCTGTTCACCATCCGGAGACGCGCTGGATTGAAGCCGGTCGCCCGGGTTGTGAGGTCATCGCTGGTTACGGTCCTCATGAGAGAATATTAGTCTGCTGGAGGGAACCCCTTGGCGAGGGACATGAAAAAAAAATTGGCCGGTTGCCTGAGCAAAGAACTTTTAAATGTCACGGTTGAGGTTGTAATGACATTGCACCCTTGTTTGCTTACTTAATGTCGTCTCATCCTTGTTAATTTTATTAATGCCCTCGCATCCTTATTTGCTCAGTGTCATGCCATTCTTGTTTACCTCTTGATGGTCAAACATGCCTCCTGTTTGCTTACTCAGCATGCCGGGATCTTTGCCCTTAACGTTTTTCGTTGTTCGACTCAAAATATTCTGCTGACACTGTGTAGAGAGACTTTTTAAAAGGGAGTTTTTATTGTTGCTTTGAAATAAAACTTCATTAAGTGAGGCAAATTCATCTTTATTTCTCGCACGGAGTGGTTTTTATCTGAAGTCAAGTGGATCTCTTGCACCAGTGACACTGGTTGCCTGGTAACCGTCGGATAACCGTTAAATCTTTGTCTGAATTTTCATATGTATGGCTGTTACTTCCATATAGAAATAAAAATCTTAATGCCATTTATTTCTAGCGAAGCAATGTGTACACGACATGAAAACATACAAAGAACAAAATAATAACTCATTTACCAGAACGTTCGCATTTTTGTAACTGCCTTCAGATCACTCGTGAAAAAAAGACATTCATTGTCAGATAAAACTGCTTTAGCAAAAACCCACTTTACTGAAGCTATTAAATTAATGATGTTTAACATTCATTTCTATGTATTGTCATAAGACAAAAAATTCAATATGTCTCACGATATCACAAATGCACATTTCAACAGGAAGGAATAGATTAGTAACTGAAGTTTCATCTAACACCTGCTTTTCCAACAAAAATTCTGCTTTCTGCATGCAGCCGCAAGTTGATTGTTATATGTTATTGATTCCAAAAGTGAGATAACTTCTGCAGATAACGTGAGCAATCGTATTGTGTCATGAGATTAATTCCTCCCTTAAGATAAAGTAAACAACACAGCATCTCAACGTTGAGTTGAATTACATCAGATTAAAGCAGAATAACTTTGCTGACATTTCCTGAGTTCTTCACATAAATCGATCAAAAAGATATCCGTATTTATATCAACTTGTTGATGATGTGAAGAACGATCTTCACGATCTGCAGAGTTCAAGCATTGTTTATTCAGCTGAATTCAGCAGAAAGTCGTTTTCGGGGTGTTTTTAAACAGTGTCTTTCCACAACATGCAGAAGCGAAAAGTCAATGTTTTTTGGAGAAGCAAGAAGAGATCTATGGTAAACATCACTCGAAAAGACAAACTGAGAAACGAAATTAAACATAGTAGAGATTGCCGAAGGAATAAATGGAAAATGAGCAGGACATAGGAGTAGAACAGGCAACAACTAATAGGCGAAAAGGCTTAAAGGAAAGCCAAAAGTAAAGGAACCCAAGAAGAAAAGCGCGGGTTTTCTAGAATTGTCAAAAAATTTTATTGTCTCAAGCAAAACAGCCCTTACAACAATTTGAAGAGCTGCCAACTGAATTAAAATTTAGGTAAATCCTTTTAAATATAAAACAGAGATAAAACGTACTTTCCGTGCAATTTCTAAACTATATTTCATAACGATATACGCGATCATTTGTGACAAAATAATTAAGGTGGCCAGCATAACCAATAAAACATCAATAAATTATGAAAATTATTTGTAATCATCACAAAAATAAATTTTGAATAAGGCATCATATGAAATCAAGCCAATACTATAGAGATTCAGATGAAATGAAGCTAAGTAACCAAATTGTATAATTGATATTAGTATAGACAACAATAGCACAGTCAAATAAATAAGCACCCTGACTAATGGAAACATTGACTTTCTGCCTCTCTAATTAGCTAAATTTTATTGTTAACTTCAAATACTTGCCTTATTGTAAGTTTTATTTCTTGTCTGGAACTCCTGTACTTCTGTACTGGAGGCAGCATTGCACCTTTAGTTTTTAGTAAAGAAATATTAAAATTTTTTGTTGCCATAGTAACAGTATGTCAGTCAAATTCATAATAATGTCCTGAAAAGCAATAGCTTTTGTCATGTGGGAATTGATTTTTGTTAACAAGAGTAATTGTTCACGTCAGAAAAAACCCAAGCCAAACATAAAATGCTGTTACTTTGTTAAGTGTATTCCTTCAATCTTTTAGGTCAGTTTCAGGGGGTAGCAATTTAAATATATATATATATATATATATATATATATATATATATATATATATATATATATATATATGCGTATGATCAACAAAAAAATGCTAAATATCTAAGACATTGTCATTGAGCCACAAACGGAAGTCCTCATCAACAGTTTTGATATCACCTCGAATACCTATCAGTTAGCGAATCAATACGTGTTGATGGGATTGAATTTCACCACAACGACAAAATGGATTGTCCCTTAGACCAATTCTATGCATGAAATCGGCATATCGTCCATATCCAGATCGTAATCGATTTAAGAGCACCCATTGTTCACGCTTCAGGTCATGTCCTGGAGGTTTCACCGTAGGTTCAGGAATAAATTGGGAAAGCTGGTTGTCTGTATTACTCCATCGCTGTTTCCACACATTAGCAGCCCAAGATTTGACAGATGCTGTATCGTTTATGGTGGAAGCTAAAAGGTGCATGCGATTCGAAAGTGGAACTCTGCTCTTCAACCTATTGTTTGTA
>RDPX01000039.1:2736127-2760567 GCA_003991215.1 Morbakka virulenta
TTACTATTACTATTACTATTACTATTACTATTACTATTACTATTACTATTACTATTACTATTACTATTACTATTACTATTACTATTACTATTACTATTACTATTACTATTACTATTACTATTACTATTACTATTACTATTACTATTACTATTCCTATTACTATTACTATTACTATTACTATTACTTTTACTATTACTATTACTATTACTATTACTATTACTTTAACTATTACTATTACTATTACCGGTATAATTATAATTATATGACTGATTACATGTGGCTTGTGGCTTGAGTTGGAAACCTTGGGTGAGGGTAATTATTTTATCATCGCCCTAGTTTTTTGTAATCACCCTAGCAAATACAAAATGAAAATTCATAGCAGTTCATTCCACACAAAGTCGTACGATAAATTTCTAGCCAATCAGAATACAGTATTTTGTAGACAATTTATATGATTGGTTCCAATAAATTAGACAGTTGGACCTGGCAAGAAAATATAACAGAACAACCAACACAAAGATGGCAAGATTTCAGTCACTGTCAGATGAAGATTTATTGCTTCTCGCAAATAATATAATTGATGACAATAAAAATACCAAAAGGAGCACAAACAGAAAGACCTCAATTTTAGTTTTTAATTGTTTGTTGTGTTTTATTGATGAACAATGACAATAATGACAATAATGGCAATTGGCTGACGTAACGTGATGACCTTAATTATTACGCGATGACAAAGAACAAACTGCCAAGAAATATTTGATTTAGAGCTTAAAAGCTTCTAAAAAACTGAGCTGAAATTTCTCTGGAAAAAGGGAAAATAGCCCAATCAGTAGAAAATTGGAAAAGCATTTTCAGTGGATGCTTACAGTGTACCAATTGATGGCAACCTATGTTAATGCCAAGAGGAAAAGAAAAAGAAGATCAGTATTAATAAATATAACTAAATTTAGTCTACTGAAGAAATACGTGTATTAATTTCTAACAATCCAAATACAATCAGAAGGTACTGACAATGGTTTAGGTGTCCTATGAAATAACTGACAGCTCTGATAATGATTACGATGGCTATCGACAATAATGGTGATAATAATAATAATAATAATAATAATAATAATAATAATGGTGATGATGATGATGCTCCTGGTGGTGGTGGTGGTAGAGATGGTAGTGGTGGTCAGACTTTTTCATTACAGAGATGAAAATAAAATATCCGTAATATGTCTTTTGGAAGTAAAATTCGTTAAAATCCTGTATCGTCTTCATCATTATCATCATCATCTTCTTCTTCATGTTCATCTTCATTTTCTTTTTCTTTTTCTTCTTTGTCTTCGTCTAATATTTTTCTTTAAGCAGCAAGGGCAGAGTTTTTTTTATCAAGAGCTTACCATGCGAAAGGGTACCTGTTGAAGTCTCAGTAAGGTTTCTGGTAGTAGTGTTCCCAGTTCGCTTCTCTGTTATAATTTGCATACTTCTAATGTTGTACATATTTTCAGAGATAGAATTGGAAAATGAAGGGAACCAATAAGTGAATTATTAAATGAATAGAAAAAACGATAATACTAATTTTTAAATTACAAAGAGAAAGTTCCAGACGAAAGATAACCCTCAGTACTGAAATGCCTCTCTACCATTGTTCGCTCTTTTTCAAACAAGGAGATGTCTGGGATCAAAGATGGCAATTGCAACTCTTTACTTTTTAGCACTCATTTTACAATTCTTCGTAGAGCCATCACCTCTAGATCTTGCAAAAGCATCGCGACTTTCATAGACTTCTTTACTTTCATTGTCAAGATCATTAACACCTTTTTCTCTTCAAAAGTACCCTTCCGTTATCTCACTCCATTGATTCCATAATTTCTGCCTATTTCTACAAATACCCTAGAATCCAATTTTTTTTCTCTAGATTAGATCTGAAGTAACAGAATATTTGGAATTATTTGATGATTTAATCTTGCATACCTTCTATTTTGGTCTCGATGATCTTTCTAGGTATTAATAATTAATGTACCATAGATGAGCAGGGGATATTATCCCCTCCCACAAAAACCTATTTTTATGGTCATAACACACAAACATTAAAAGTCCACAGACATGGAATATATTGTGAAGAAAGTCCCTTTCAATCGACAAAAATTATGATAGCTAATTTTGAAATAAAATATCTATAAATTACTTAAATAACAAGCCTTTTAGTTTTTGAATCACAACCCAACTTTTTCATCTCTTATATATGCAGTAGCTCCACTAAGAAGGAGCCGTGGCCTAATGGTTATTGAAGTTGCACATTGAAGAATTGGGAACTATACAAAAGAAAGAGCCATTGGTTGGTGTCAGGAAGGGCATCCGGCCAAGAAATTCCTCACTGCCAAAACAAAGTCCCTCTGAAGTGCACCGTCTGAGCCCCAATTGTTGGGGGAAAATGACGTTAAAACTAAAAAAAAACAAAAACAAAGAAGACCATATAGATCCCCTAACAAACTGTGTCAAAATAGGTGTTCAAGGAGAAACCCTCAAAAATCTAACGCAACTAATGAGAACATATTTTTTATTCATTTTGAAGTCGTAGAAATATTATCAATGATTCGTAAGTGGAAAGAAATTACCCTAAAAAAAGGAAGAAAAGTTACATGTAAACACTGGACAAAACATATTTTGTCATTTGAAAAAACAGTTTTCACAAAATGGTTAGTTCTCGGCTTCTTTATTCACCTTTTGTGTTCAGGGGCAACGCCTTTCCCGTATTCCCACGTAATGTGTATGCTACATTTCTACCAAATGAAAAATAGGCAAACAAATCCTAAATGGCAAAAGTAAGTGAACTAACTCTACATAATAGAAAATTCTGTAAAGGAAAAGTCTTAAAAACATCTATTGTCTATTTGAGAAAATAATTTTTTGGTTGAACAACTGTTTATTTTCAGTTGGGTAGAATGTGCTTACAACTATAAAATTAAATTATTTTTTGTCTCAATATTTTCATGAGAACCATATCAATTATTAATAATGTGTGTGACTCTTCTTGACATGAAGCTTACTGTTTTTTCTTTGGAACTAATAGATCATCTCTGATTATGAAAGAAGTTAATATTTTATTCATTTTGGAGTGATTAATGCTAGACACACTCTTACTGCTTTTACTTGATATTATTACTACAAAAGTTCTATCCAAATTTGTCTGAAGCATGCCATTGCTGTATAATTTGACTATTTAATTTTCCTCAGCAAGGGAATTATTAATCTTATATTTTTATTAGTAATTGCATTATAGTTGCACTATATCAGTAGCAGTGGTAATTATATTATTATTTTATTATCATTATTATTATAATTATTATTAATATTATGTTCAATGTTTCACTTCTCGACTTTGATTCTTGATGTCGGTAAATTAACTTGAAAGCAGACAGCAACAAGCCACCAGAGGTTTTAAGTTTACTTTTCCAGTCTTTCTTAGGATACGTACTGTTCCTAACAATGCTGTTTTTTGTACAACTTCCATTTTGATCTTTTCATCGCAATCCTTCAAATGTGATTCAAGCTTCTTACTAACCATTCCAAACACACCTTTTACAACAGGAATCAATTTAACCTTTTTTACCTTCCATAACTGTGTAATTTCATCCTTCAATGGTTGGTAATTCTCAATCTTTTCCGTTTCCTTCACGTTTACCCGTTTGTCCCCAGGAATGGCGATGTCTATTATTTTTGCTTCTTTTGTTCTTTTGTTTATCATCACAATATCAGGCTTTCTAGCTTCGATGTGTTGGTCGCATTGTATCATCATGTCCCATAACAGTTTGTGTTCTTCATTTTCGCTACAACCATCTGACTTATGGTTGCACCACTCATTCGCCCGTTCCAAACGACACATTGCCCAATGGACATATCTTGCCATATTATCATGACGCCTTTTATATTCTTTCTGTGCTAACTTAGAACACTCACTCACGACATGGCTGACACTCTCACCCCTCTCGAAACACATCCTGCATAAAGATGACTCTGCTGTTTTTTAAATGTGGTATTTCAAATAGTTCGTTCCCAGTGATTGCTGCTGAGCACGTCAAATCAACGCTTCAGAGGTACTTTTCAAGTCTCCCTTATTCGACCACCCCCAATTCTTATCCCAATCGACGGCTCCATTCTCTTCTTAGAATTTTCCATGCAATCTTTTCTCCTTCCACCTTCTTATCATCTCAACCTTTTCCTCTCTCTTAAAGGCTTCTTGGTCCTTACATCCTTTTTTCAAAAGACCTTGATTTTTAACCATCTGCAGCATCTCCTCTCTACTATTTAAAACGTACCATGCTAAATTATTTTCTTCAGCTCTCACGCATTTCTCGACACTAATCAGTCCTCTTCCACCTTCTTTCCTCTTCACATACAACCTTGCAAAGTCACTTTTTGGATTTAAGCTTTTGTGCATGGTCATTAATTTTCTTGTCCTTCTATCAACATTTTCTAGTTCGTTTTTCGTCCAATTAATTATTCCTGCACCGTATCACATTAGTGATACAGCCCAGGTGTTGATTGCTGTTACCTTATTTCGCCCGTGCAATTTTGATTTCAAAATTAGTCTTACCCTCCTGGGGTACTCTTTCCGGAAAGATTCTTTAAGTATATCCTCCCTAGTCTTATCTGACTCAATAATGCCAAGGTATTTGTAACCATTCTGGTCGACTTCTTTTATAATGTTTCCATCAGTTAAGCTTACGCCTTCACTTTTAATCACTCTTCCTCTTTTCAACACCAGGACACCACACTTTTGAAATCCGAATTCCATTCCCATCTTTTTTGTTAAATGCGTGTACAGCAGACACCAAACTNCCTTACATTCTTCTGTTTTTAAAAGACCTTGATTTTTAACCATCTGCAGCATCTCCTCTCTACTATTTAAAACGTACCATGCCAAATTATTTTCTTCGGCTCTTACGCATTTCTCGACACTAATCAGTCCTCTTCCGCCTTCTTTCCTCTTTACATACAACCTTGCAACGTCACTTTTTGGATTTAAGCTTTTGTGCATGGTCATTAATTTTCTTGTCCTCCTGTCAACATTTTCTAGTTCGTTTTTCGTCCAATTAATTATTCCTGCACCGTATCACATTAGTGATACAGCCCAGGTGTTGATTGCTGTTACCTTATTTCGCCCGTGCAATTTTGATTACAAAATTAGTCTTACCCTCCTGGGGTACTCTTTCCGGAAAGATTCTTTAAGTATATCCTCCCTAGTCTTATCTGACTCAATAATGCCAAGGTATTTGTAACCATTCTGGTCGACTTCTTTTATAATGTTTCCATCAGTTAAGCTTACGCCTTCACTTTTAATCACTCTTCCTCTTTTCAACACCAGGACACCACACTTTTGAAATCCGAATTCCATTCCCATCTTTTTTGTTAAATGCGTGTACAGCAGACACCAAACTGTCAATCTCATTTTCGTTTTTCGATAACAACTTTAAATCGTCTATGAAAAGCAAATGGTTGATTTTCACAGTCCCTAAGGTGTATCCAGTTCCCATCTTTCTTATTATACTGGAGAAAGGAATCATGCAAATTACGAACAACAAGGGAGACAGACTATCCCCTTGGAATATACCTCGCCTAATGTCAACCTCACATAACTTTTCACGACATGCTGTTAAGACTGTCTTCCATTTCTCCATTTACCATTTTTAGACATTTAATTATCCAGGAGTGGGGGATCATATCATATGCTTTTTTGTAATCGATCTACGATCCACACCATTGCCAGATTTTTGTGCCTTCTCTTACACTCCTTCATAATGGCCTTATCAATTATGAGTTGGTCTTTAGTACCTCTACTTCTCCTCCTGCAACCTTTTTGCTCGTCAGGGGGCATCTCATTCTCTTCCAGGTATTTATAAATTTTATCAGAAATAATACTTGTCATTAGTTTCCACGTTAGTGGTAGATAGGAAATTGGTCTAAAGTTAAATAGGTCGTTTCCCTTAGAAAGATCTTTTTAACAAAGGACAGTTCTGCCTTTGATCAACCAATCAGGAATTGACTCATAATCATTAACCAGCTCATTCATTTGATGGGCAATACAGCTATGGAGTGTTGTCAGATGTTTCAGCCAGTATGCATGAACCCCATCTGGCCCCGGTGCTTTCCAATTGGATATTCGCTTAACTTGTTCTTTTACCAGAAGTTCAGAAATCATCAGCTTGTCCTGTTATACAACTTTCTTTTCTTCTTTCAATTTTTGAGGCCATTCCGCTTCTGAATTGTGCTTCTGTGCTTCTTTTCTTTCCCCATATATCTGACCAGAATGCCTTACTTTCCTCGGAAACTGGTATGACCTTCTCAGCTTTCTCAGACCCATTAACTCATGAAAAACTTTCTTTTGATCTTGAATAAACGTTCTAAGTCTGAATTGATGGATTCTCTCATCATACCTTCTGAGTTTGTGAGATTTTGCCATTAATCTCTGATTTAGTTCTTCAATAACCAGATTAACCCTTTTGCTTTAATCCTATATTTCTGCTCCAATGCAGAGTACTTATTCCTTCTAACATTCTCATCGTTCTTCTTCCTTTTCAATATATTAATATGCTTTCGAATCTCATCGATTGACTGTTTAATCCTTCGCTTCCACCAGGATTCTTTTGGTGTTCTCCTTTCATTTGTTGGGGTTCTTAAACCAAGCTTTCGAGAAATGTAAATCGACATAGCACAGATCAGGTCATTCGTTTCAGTTATGGTATTTGTCTTAACATCGGCTATCACTTCATTAACACTTTTGGTAACGTCTGCTAACTTTTTTCTGTCTGCTTTCTTCAATCCTGGGGAAAAGGGTTTATCCGTTTCCTTCATTGCGGCGCATATTTGGTCTATTATCTGTTGTTGTTCCTCTGTCATCACACTCTACTGGCATTTCAGGTAAGTTGACGTCGTCACGCAGGTCTGCATCAAGCTCAGGTTCAGATTGTGCTACAGCATTACCCTGATCTACACCTTCAATAGTAGTTTCGTGTGGCTACATCTCCAAATTGTGCTTCTCAATCCAGTCTCGGAAAGTGTCGTCGCAGTCCAGGACAGTCTCATAGCCACCATACAGCTTGGTCAATGGACAGTGGAGGACGATGTGGTCAGATATTTCGGGGGCATTGTGGCATCGAGGGCATGTTGGCGAGTCCCTGAGTTTCCATCTGTGCATGTTGTGGCCAGTCCTAGCATGTCCGGTCAAGAGTCTGTTTCTAGCAGTCCAGTATTTCCTTTTGCTGTTGAAGCCAAGGGGTCTGATGGTTGGGTCAGTTGGATCAGATGACCGCCCCTTTGGGTGTTATCGGTCCACTCTTTCTTCCATGATTCCATGTGGTAAATTTTTCTTGGCCTGACTTGTAGTAGGGTTTCCTCGATTTCAGTCTTCTTGAGTGAGGTGCATTGTAGCAGACTTCTTTTAGTGGGTTATTGTCTGGTGCTACGCTTAGTTTTTCTGAGGATTTTTGGTTAGCCTCTTGTCTTCGTAGAGGAGGCGGTGGGATTCCACTCATTGTTGGGAGCCACTGCACAGGTGTTGACTTTAGGCAGCCCGTGATGATTCTCATGGAGTCCCTGCGTTTAGTATCTACTAAGTTGGTATGAGGGCTTCTTGTCCAGACTGGTGCGCAATAGTCTGCAACACTGTAGCAGAGAGCGAGTGCTGATGTTCTTAACACTGTTGTTGATGCTCCCCATGATGTTCCTGCCAGTTTTCTAATGAGACAGTTGCTTTTAGTTATTTTGTTTGCACTGCCTTCCAAGTGTCGTCGATATGTCAGTTGTTGATCGAGGGTCACACCGTGATATTTAGGGTTGTGATCTGCTGGTAGGGTATTTCCATCGACATTAATGTTGAAAGTTTTTGCAAATTGGTGGTTGTTCAGGTGGAATACTGACGATACCGATTTGGTTGTGTTCATTTTAAGGTACCACTTGTCAAAGTATTGTTTTAGACTGGTAGTATCGTGGGTGAGTACATTTTCAATTTCATTCCAGTCTCTTGATTGATGTGCTAGATTCCAGTCATCAGCGTAACCAAGCTTGAAAGATTGACTGTTTGGCATGCCACTGATATAGACATTAAAAAGTGTAGGAGCAATTACTGAGCCCTGTGGGACATCATTTCTAATTTTCTTTGTTTTACTCTTTCTCCCACCAAGTACAACGTGGAACTGTCTGGTGCCAGTCATAGTAGACAGTATTTTTAGTGTTTTTCGGCAGGGAATGATTTTTGCGAGTTTGTACATGAGACCCCCAGTCCATACAATGTCATATGCTGCTGATAGGTCTATCAGCACAGCACCTGTTTTCTGCTTCTTTTCGAATCCTGCTTCGATGTAAGAAGTAAGAGCTAGAACTTGTTCGGTGGTGTTCCTTTGTTCTCTGAAGCCTGCTTGTTGTTGGGGTACGAAAGGATCGATGTATGGAGTGATCCTCGTGAGGATTATACACTCTAGAAGTTTATAGAGGCAGCTGAGCAGAGAGATGTGTCTATAGCTGGATGGTTCTGTAGCTGGTTTTCCTGGTTTTAAAATTGCTACTACTTTTGCATGTTTCCATTGTTGTGGGTATGTGCCTTTGTCAATGATTTTTGTCATGGTGGCTGCCAGCCAGTTGATAGCATTGGGACCAAGGTGGGTAATCATATCTGGATAAATTCCATCAATTCCTGCTGCTTTGCCGTTTTTTATGTTTTTAATGGCGTTTTTCATTTCATTGGTTGTCACTGGGATGGAAAGGAGAGATCCTGTACGAGGTATCGAATTTATTACATTTTGATATTTCTTTCTGATTTTCTTCTCAAAAGTGTAGTTGGGCTTATGCTGTCCTCTTTGCTTTATCTCTTTCGCAATGTCTTCAGCGCTAATTTGTGGGGCTGTTTTTGTTTGTTGGGATTCGGGGTTAAGCTTTTTTATTGTTTGCCAAGCATGCCGACTGGAGTGAGTCAGGTCCATATTTTCAACAACCTCGAGCCATCTTTCTTTACGGGAGTTGTGCAATGATTCTAGGAGTTCTTCTGCGATATTTTGGTCTTGGGTTCTTTCAAATTGTTCCCAGAGTTGTTTGCTGTGCTCAGTCCAACAAGGGATATAGTCTTTTCGAAAGCCTCGTGGGATATGCTTTTTAGAGATGCTTAGGATCAGTTTGGTGAATCTATGCAGGTTGCTTATTATGGGTGGTATTCTTTGACATGTTTTGTCAATGTCTGTAGCAAAGGCGTCCCAGTTTGCTTTGCGGAAATTCCATCGTGGTTTTGGCAGTGCTTTTATTTTTGGTATCTGTATGCCTATTGTAATAAGAGTTGGGCGGTGTTGGCTCTTTGGAAAGTTGCCCAGGACTTCTCTCGTTGTTGTGGTTGGTCTTCCGTTGTTGTCTTTAGAAACAAACACGAGGTCAGGGGTATAATCTTTACCCCAGCGCGCTGAGTGGAAAGTTCCCTTATCGTTTGGGTTATAAATGAGAGAAAGGTTTGAAAGGGTGTACCATTGGCTTAGTTGATCTCCTGCTTGGTCATTTTTTGTGTATCCCCATTCGTTGTGGTGACTATTGAAGTCTCCTGCGATTATCGCTGGGTGGTTGATTGATGTTAAGGGAGGGTTTGTCCAATTTGTGTTTGGTGGTTTGTATATGTTTGTAATTTCAGTTTTTCCAATTTTGACAGTGGTTGTTTCGGTCCCATATTCATCTGTTTTTCCACCAAGATCAGTAACCAGGTCTGGTGTTCTGGCGTATGTGATGATTCCGTATTTTGGGTGGTTTTGTTTATTGGTGACAAAGTAGCCATTGATTTTGTATCTGGAAGGTTGGCAGTTGTCGGTCAGGTGTGTTTCTTGTAGGAGTACGATATCAACATCATGTTTACGTAGAAGTTCTGATAGGTATTCGCATTTTGACATGGATAGGCCTTCCACATTTAATGTCAGGATCTTTATTTTCTCCCCTACATTAAGGTGATCATTGTCATTGTTGGTGTTGGAGCTTAGTGAACTTGTCGAGTCTGCCGAGCTTCCTACAGCAGGCACGCGGTCCTTTTTATGCTGGGCGACGACCGAGCCAGTATAGTATCTTTTTCTCTTGTAAGGCATTGGATGGAGATGTGGGTCCTGGAGAAGGAGGCCTTGTCAGGACGCCGGGTTGGAACACTCTTTTCCACTGTACATAAATGTGGTGTTCCATCACAGGTTTGAAACAGTAGCTTCCTCACTGAGCTAGGTGACCTTGGGTATTTAATCCCAACGTCGTGTGGGTATCACCGTTGACCAGTTGTCCAGTTCCTCCGCCGATATCCACATCCACCATGCTGTCCACCATGGTTTCAGACTCCAAAGCCGGTGACCTCATCTGAGGGGGTTCATTCGCCTATGGAGTGATGAGCCGTACTCGCCACGCTGGCTCATGTGCGACTTGGCGAGGTGGATGTACCACAATCTTGCCTCCAGCTACTGGACAGTCGCAGAGGATTGTGATACCTATAAGCCGCCGGTATCCGGTCAGTCGCTCATAGAGACTGGTTGTGATTAAAGAGCTAGGAAAAAGAAACTCCATCAAGAATATCAGTTTTGCCGCGCTGTTTCAGCAATTTAAGAGCTTGGGTAGCCCTGCTAGTTTGACTTACAAGCACTCTGACACACTGATAGAAACCCCTACCTAGGATCAACAACCAGGGGACAGATAAGGCGTCGTTTGCCAAGCGGTATTCGCAAGCATAAAGCTCACGTCTGTCGCCTGTACACCTTCAATGTTAACAACTACGTCAGTTTCTGTATCCTTTTCTAAGACACTTCTTTTAATCATTTCAATCTCCACCTCGGATAGTAGCTCGTTTTTCCTTATGGACTTAGCCTGATCTCATAAATTCTATTCACTGATCTCAAATAAATCTCTTTCCTTCCAAACACGATGCATCCTCTGCCTCTAGCCTCGTACAGATTTGCCATCCTCATTCACTGGATCACTTAGAAAGTAGCACTCCATCACGGCTACGTATTTTTTGTTCCACTTTCTCTTAGCAGTAGTATGATGAGGACCGGGTCCCCGCTGCTGATCCGGGAAGCACCTGCCGGGCGAGAGGCCTTCACAAGTTGTTCCAGCCTCATTCACGCCGCTATTTTCATTAATTTGATTTTACATTTTTACACTCAATTGAGGATTAGTGAATTTAAGGTTGCACTACCACCGGTATTTTTTTCAAAACACCATCTCTAGAGGGGTTGCCAACCAAAGCTGAAGAGTCCTCTCCACCCATGAGGCAGACTAGCCTCCGCTGGATGCCAACCCGGCATTTCTTGGTCTCGGTGAGAGCTAACAGGTACTACACCTCGCTCAACGGTGACCTAGAGGTAGTTGTGGCAAAGGGTAACCTCATTCGCCCACGTCGAAAGTCCACAACCTGATGCAGTATAATGTCAATACCCAGGACAATTATTACTACTACTACTATTATTATTATTACTATTATTATTATTGTTCTTTTTTCTTCTCGCTGTTCTTGAAGCATAAAATTTTTTCTCTGACTAACTGTACCTGTAACATAAGAAAAATTAATCAATAATATAATAAATTTTTATTATTTTTTTTCAAAAATGACTGAAAGAGGGGTATTAGAGAATAAAGTGGGGAGGGGGACTAACTGAGGATTACGAAATAGGGTACAAGAAGAACTTCATTAAATAAAAAATTAATCAGAATTTTTTAACATTCACAGGCTTAACGGTTAGTACAGCTGCACCGTAACCAAAAAGTTCCGAGTTCGATTCCCCAAGCGGACGAAAGGACTCTGGAACTTCGCAAAAGAAAAAGCTTGTGGTTGGCGTCAGAAAGGGCATCCGACCAAGGACGTCCTCACATGCCAAATACAAGTCCTTATGAAAGGCACATTCTGAGCATCCAGTTACTGCAGAAAATGATGTTAAAATAAAAAAACAATCCACTTTCGTTTTCTCTCTTCAATATTTTTTACTTTTTTTTCTGTCTTTGTGAACTGTTCGTCCAGATGTATGTAGATAATATATACGTACCCTACCGAGCTTGTTAATTCCACAGATAAGTATGACCCTTCTCCTTCACTCTTTACAATCTTTCTTTATTAGAGTTGCTAAATGTCTTGGAAGAGAGACAGTATCCTGGAACAGTTGGTCCAGGTAGGTGCATGATGCTCTCCCCAGATGTCTTTTTTCTAGTTGCGCTTTCCATAACAGGGGGTCTCTAATAAATTCACTCTTGTTCCTACAGCATGCCTCGTAAATCTTGTACGTCTTTTTTTAAATACAAATCGTAGACACCAAAGTTGATCACACAGTTGCTTCCTTAATGTGGTGTTGCTTCCACAAAATGTTTTATATAGCACCGAGCCTTTCGGTGAAGGTACCACTTAGCCACTTTTTCAGTCGTTTAACCAGAGTCCATGAAAATGAACGATATAACATGACTGACTCTACTATCACACAAAAGAAGTCATGCTTAAAGTTGTCACTTGAGTTAGATTTCCACATTTCACTCAACCCACGTGGTGCAACCGATACTTTTCCAATTCCGATGTCAACATTTTTTCCATTGGATTCAATGTTACATACACAAACATATGTATATATATATATAGTAAGTAAGAGATATAATAAGTTGGAAAGAATAAAAAACTACACCATCCATATATATATATACATAATATACATAGATATATATAGATATATATATATCTATATATATATATATCCAAAGAACTGTGGACTTAACAGTCCAGTAGATTGCGAAGATGTGCACATCTTTATCTGTGGTTTACAGTGTTTGTACCACGTTACAGGAGACACTCACACAAATCGTCCTCCCTTCCAGGTTTGTGTTTTCAATAATTTCTATCTAAATAAATCCAATTTTTTAATCTCTGCTATGGTAGTATTCTGCAACTTTCTCTGTTTCACAACCTGATTAACCTAACTATTATAATTTTTGATCCAATTAAAATTGTTTTTAATAAGTACAGAAACTAGTGTTTTAAACTACAATTGTTCAAAAGCGACAGTGGTTACAAAATTGGCAAAATGAATTTATTGAGATGAGAAATGCATCTAATAGTAGATGGCAACATGTCTAGAAGTCGAAAGTAAGGTCAAGAAAAAAAGGTGAATTGCACATGCTTGAAATTTTGACAGTGTACATAATAACGCAATACTCTATGGTTCATTAAATTAATAGGACATCTGAACAAAACAAGGAACCTTACAAATTGATTATTTCATTATTTTTTCACCAGGACTTTTTCTCAAAAGTAAGCACATCGATAACTCTAAGAAGTTAATTCTCCAGGAGAAAACACAGATATTTGATTAACACTTTATACATCGTAGCATGTTTATTTCAAGAGGGCAATCATCTTAATTTCGTTTTTTCTTACTATCAGGAATTTATGAAGAAAATATGGTGTATTTGCTATTGATTTTATATTCCATACGTTGTATGGACTTATTGTTTGTCAGCACTATAACCAGAATCTTAGGTAATTTTGCCTTGGCAACACTTACGTATTACGAAAATCAACAAAATAGCATTGTACACTCTCAAATACCATCAGCTTAGGAAGATACTAATGCTTTCGTACAGAATAAAACGTGTGAGCGTTGCTACGGCGATGTAAGATGCAATGCTCTTACAGCTGGCAAACATAATCTTTTAAGAACCTTCTAGAATAAAAATTAAATGACTTAAGATCTTAATATGCCTTCACCATGGTAATCAATATTTTCAAGGTGTGGAATGGACTCCTGTGGTAGTTTGAAATGTCGTAGTATTATTGAAGGTTTTATCACCAAATGGTCTTTAAATCGCTTCGAGATAGCATAAACAAAGCTTAATAATTTTTGCAAGGGTGAAAGCTTAATAAACTCAATTCCCATTGAAATTAAATAACCCGATTATCCAGATTTAAAAGTGAAGGATCATTTATTTATTGAAACACAACAAGTAAAGCATTCTTGCACTATTAACCACTATAATAAGTGGTAATGACAGTAATTGGGATACTACTTAATACCAAATATCTAAGAGTATAAAGTTGATGTAAACAAAATTATAAATATAATAAAGGGATAGGCTTGCAAGTTGGAAAGAAAGCAAATGGTATATATACATTACTCTAAAAAATATTTGTACTTATGAATTTTACAACCTGGTTCACCTATTGAGTTAGTAATGGTGTTTGCAACCTAATCTGCTACTTTACTGTACCATTTTATCCACAATCCCTGATCCTTAATCATTTCATAAATAATTAACATATAGAAGGTTAGAACCACTAGGTTTCTTTCAAGGGAACGACATGTGATCATTGCCCACGAGGATGGCATTAACAATCGTGAAAATAAATTGAAGGAAAGAATATCGAAATTGTAAAGAAAAACAATTAGCCAATAAAGGTCTTATGGAAGATATATTATCCAATTGCTTTTTTTTGTAAGAAATTTTGGAATATTGTTCCTAATATCATTAGTGTAACCAAAGTTTACTAAATATACCTCAAAGGACGTCACAAAAATTAAATATCATTATTTTCGTTAATACTCATCCCTCCATCTTTGTTTCATAAAGGAGGAAAACTGCCTTGTATTCAAAACTGAAATAGGATTAAATTTGTCAAACAAATTGTGCTCTATCTTCTTGTGATTACAATTTCAATGACAGGACTAGTACTCGATATAAGACACTTAAGGTAGCATGCTCTTGTTTAATGTTTTATTTACATAAGCTGGGGATACTGGGGTAAACGTTAGATACATTCACATTATATGAAACTTTTAGTGAATACAAAAAGCAGTTAACAAAATTTAAAAAGCAACAATTGAATTTGTAACAACCAGGCGACAGCTTAAAGAAGACTGCGCCATTTAAGAAGACTAATTCAACATGTATAGCGATTTGATTTTAAGGGAAAACCACACAAAACTATTATCAGCAGTTTCAGACAATTTAAGAGTCGCAGGCGACACTGACTGACGAACCTGGTTCTGCTCCAAAGGCGCATAATTTAATCCAACACGTTTCGTCACTCAGCGAAGCTGAAGGCGTGTTTCAAATAGAATATTTAGTCATCCCAAAAGACAAAATCTCAGGGATTGAAAAAGATTTAGCAAACAGAGTATAACTAATGCTACTGAAAGAATTTCATTGTATTGGAAGTTTGTAGCTCCACAGTTAAAAAAATATGAGATCAAGAAACGGAGAACTGGGGATAGAGCTGTCAAGGAACTTATTTGAACCACTTTCTCTACTTTGGAAAAACAGACAACTGATCCCTATATAAAAAGTGATCATTATTTTGAAGCTAATCTGGTTGGATCTCAAGATGTTTATTATTGACCTAAAGGCTGCACTGGCTGGACCTAGGCGATTTTTGATCTCCGTGTCCTTTTCTCCGGTATTTGATATAGTACTGTCGAGGTATGGGAATTTCTCTGTGGTCTCTAGTTAGTTTCTGTCGACTAATATTGGGTGGCAACTTTCATACTTTATGATCATTACTTTGCTTTTTTGTCCTTTGATGATGAACCCCACCTTAGCAATCTTGTCTTGTAGTCCGTTTGTCATTGCTTGACCGGCCTCACTGTCTTTGGACACTAATGCAGTGTCATCAGCAAAGCATAAATCACTTAACTTTCTGTCATTTCCCTAGGTTATTCCATGCTTGTCTCCTGTCAACACTCTTGTTTTAACGAAGTCTATGGACAGGATGAAGAGGAAGGGGGACATTATACAGCCTTGTCTGATCTCAAACAGCAGTTCGAACTTTTCATTTATCTCTGTAGCTGTTCTAATACCACAGGTCGAGTGACTATGCATTGACTTTGTAATCTTGATACAAATACCTATGAAGTCAGTCAAAAGCTTTCGGAAAGCCAATGAGGTTCAGCGCCAGTGGTGTGTTGAACTCCAGACTGTGATCAACCAAATTCCTCAGCGCAAATATTTGTTCACAACATAAACTGCCTTCCCTAAACTGTGCCTATTCTTCGCGCAGCCTATGGTCTGTTGCATCAAAGAGTCGTTTTAATGATACCCCTCCAGTTGTTACAGTATAATGAATCACCTTTTTTTGGCAGCTTGACAATTATTCCTCTATCCAATTCCTCTGAAACAGTTTGGTCTGTCCAAATCTGGTTAAAAAGCCCAAGGAGTACACTGACGATGAACCCTCCACTTGTTTTTAGCAGCTCGCCACGTATTGCGTCCAAACCAACAGCTTTGTTGTTCTTAATTTTTTTATCGCGTTTGTAATCTCCTCTATTGTAATAGGTCCCAATTCTACTTGTAAAGGTTTGGGCTTTGGCATGCTATGGCTGTCATTTTGGTTCATCCGAGCTGGTTGGTTTAGAACTTCTAGGAAGTGTTGTGCCCATCTTGGATTTTGTTCGGTCTCAGTAACCAGCATCTTTCCATTGTTGTCTTTTACTAGCATATTTAGCGAGTTACTCTTCCCCGTTAGTTTCATAACAATTTTGAATAACTCATGTGTATTATTGCACTCTGCTGCTTCTTGTACCACTTTTGTCTTTCTTTCAAACCATTCCTTTATGTCCTTCCTGCAGGCTCTTTTGATAGCTTTGTCCATCCCATTGACTGTTCCCTTGTTCTTGCTTGTTACCTTGCTGCCTTTGCACCTCACCGCTCATCTATCAGCTGCCAGATTTAGGAGTTCAGGGTATGAAGTTCGTCGCGGCTTTGCTCCATACTAGTCATAGATACATCAAGAGACACTGCAGGCAAAAAGGTCGTCTGAACTGATCCTTAAGATGTTTCTGATCTTGCTTGACACCTTGCATTTTGACAATGTAGGTCACCTCTTGCTGTTTCTGTAGTTTGAGAGGTTTTAGGGAGGTGAATGGCCTCACTCTAACAACCCTCCTCCTTTCTCAACCTGGTTTGGGACAGGCTTTGGCGGAGTAAATCTGTCAATATTCGACATAAATCCGTCCACGTTCGCTTTGGTGGCCCCAGTGGATGTGGAGAGGTCGTTTTTTACTCTACAATTATCTTCTGGATGACCGGAGTCACCGACTAAAACCTAAACACCTCAAGCTGATAATTTGTTCCAAAAATGTAAAGCTTTAATTAAACACAATAATTGCTGTACATAAACGTAGGTTATTTAATATTTTACCTTAAAAAATTAGAGAAAGCCTATGCATTAATGGAAATTCTATTATAACTGAATGTTCTCGTATCACAGCACGTCTCCTGTTTCTCAAAGAACAGTCTAGTAAGTTTACTTATTCATTTTCATGAGGGGACTTGATTTCATTATTATCAAGTTATTCTATCAAAAGTGCGAGGAAAATGTAAACACCATAAAATCAGTCGGCTTACCATATTTAAGGTTTTATTGTCCTATTTCAAGTGAGATACCCCGGAAAAAGAAATACCGCAAAAAACCGTTTTTTAGTCAAAAGCGACATTACCAGAAAAGACGAACTCTTATCAATTGTTATGTGTTGTATAATCATGTCAGTTTCAAAAATCACAGAAAAGAATATTCACAAAAAGACAATTAAAGAAGCGCAATTTGTACAGACCCTTGGTGGACTATGTCATTTAAGGTGAAATGCTCCTTCGGAAATTAACAGCTAAGATTAACAGTAGGTGTGTCCTGATCAAATATTCCAAACTTTCATGATGCATTTTTGTCTCTTCAGTGCAGACAAAGCTTTAGAGCTTGGAAATATAAATCAGTCAGCTTATTTTCTATTTATTAAAAGATACTTAATATATGATTTTTAAAACCTCATATATCGCTGTTATGTTGCTTGTAGAAGGTGAAAGAAAAAAATGTTGACATGAGAAAATGGTTTGTGGCTTTGTGCTTGACTTGTCAGTGGTTCCTATTACGTTGTTATCTCCACTGATTTGCAGAATTTATACATCGTTTTTAATCTCTTGGACATTCAACTACAAAATGGGAAAGATTGTTTCAATTCTTCTTTAGTCCAGTACAGAGGTAATATCGCCTAAGTTTCGTCTCTTTGTTTAGATATCCTTATCCTGACGAGTGCCACGAAAAACTTTTTGAACAAAAGTCAACGTTATTTCGAAACATACTTTTTCCTGATTAAATTTCAAAACAACAACCAACCAACTCGGTTAGCGTCATCAGACTTAATCACATCATCTTTCCACCTACTGGAATGCAGCATTAGTTGGTGTCTTTAGATCCACATCCGAACAAGTGGGCCCTAGTGGTCAGTAGGGGGATTTAGCGCCAGTTGTGTAGTCCCATTTCTGGAGGCTGTCCCCAGTTCTACCAACTTCTATTTTGTCTATATTCAAGGTGATCCCTTATCTTCTGATAAAGGTGAATATGTTAACAATAACCTACAGGCGTACCCAACCTGCAGTTAACTGATTGGGATTTCAGCATTTTCAAAATGATGTGACAGAAAAGTACAACATGTTTCAGTCATTATGCATTATGAAAATGGGAATGGTGGTGGGAAGGAAACTTCAAAAATTGATTGTAAAGAAAAATATATGTAAAAGTGATACCATCAATTAAATTATTTTACTTGTAAAAGAATTAATAATCCAAGCTGTGGTTTTTTTCATGTTCACGTATGAAAAAAACCCTCTGATAACTCGTGCGAACATCACCCAGAACGAGAAACAGAGATTGATAACGTTGTGATTTTATGAAATTTCATCATATTCTCTGGCATGACTGTTTTAAGGCTAAATTCATGTCTGGCATTCTATCTGATAAAAATATATCTGACAAATAATTTGATAAACCTGGAAACATACAGCTTGAAATAACTAAAATGTTGGACCTGATTGGACTTCAAAATAAGTAGCTCTAGGGGATGAAGATGGAGCAGAGAGACATCTAAAAAGATCCAAGACAAACCAAAACAGAAATAATATTTTAAAAACTTCTTTAATAATGAGTCTCGTATGTTAAGGAGAATTTTTTAAATGTAACTCCTTACTTGTTAAAACATACATGAAAATTCAGTAGTGATAATTAAGATGTACGACTTAAGTTCCCATTAAATCCACTACATCTAGTCTGACATTCCTAAAGGAGACACAGTTACATAAAATACTTCAGCAATTTTCTAAAACCAAGTATTTAACATCATCAATTTTATCTTCATCTACTGTATACAATGTCAAACCTCACTGTAATTGGTAGCTTTTATTAGTCTGCTCAAGGACAAAAAGAACATTTTTCATATTATAATGTCGATTTCTAATAAATGGAATGAGTAGATGATAACTGCTTATTTGAAAGTGGTGTTTTGTTAGCATCAATAAGTAAGAAGATTAGAGTTATTCCAAAATTTATGGCTACAGCAGAAAAACCTAAAATATAACTATGGCAGCAACTTTTGAGTTAAGATTTTATAGTTGCCTATTGAGTGGACAGTTTTAGAAAAGCTTTGTAAGAAAGATGATGGAAAAATAAAGATGGAAAAACAAAGAAAAAACGCAAAGAAAATGGAGAGAACCAAAACTGCCATCTTCTGAGACGGATAATGCCTATATCTATCTACCTATCTATCCATCCATCTATCTATCTATCTATCTATCCATCTATCTATCTATCTATCTATCTATCTATCTATCTATCTATCTATCTATCTATCTATCTAGTATTAGAGTGAAATACTCAGAAAACATTGGCCAACAATGGAACTAGCTGATAAAATGACAATAATGTGACAATCCATTCATGAACAATCCACACCACAACACAAAGGACAGCACAACGAAAAACATAAGAATGAACTATCCGCAGAGAGAAAGAAAAATAATGATGTATGAAGGATAGAACTATGGTGAAGCGTGATGAAAAATGTTAAATGATAGATGACGAAGAATAATGATTAAGATGATGATAATGACTAAGAATAAAGTAGATATCATGGATCATCAGTCGATTACCATGTCAACCATTTCGGGCATTTAAAATCGAAATTGACATACAGACATGGGCTCTTCAGCAGGACTGATCAGGTGCCACCTCCATGAAAAGAGTGAAGATGAAAGTGAATAATAGAAGAAATCAAAGAAAAAGAAAATGTAAGATTCATGAAGCAGAAAGATAAAAAGTATACAATCCGTAGGGAGAAAAAAAGAAGGGAAAATCATGGTAGAAAAAGAGTACATATGGAGAGAACAAAGATGGAAAAATAAAATATTACAAGAGGATAAAGAAAGAAAGAGAGAGAGAGAGACATAAGAGTAAAGGAAAAGGAAGAATTAAATATACCGAGAGGATGAAGTGAGGGAGAAAAAAAAACAAAAAATACCCCCAAAAAACAAAAAACGTTAAAGATTTCTTATCAATTCATATATATAGATATATATATATTTGTGTGTGTGTAATTTTTTGTTTATCTTTAAATTGACAAGAGTGCTCAATAAAATTGTAAAGTATATTTAACTTATATGTAATCAAACAATATTACTGCAGCTCTTTAGCAACTCAAGGTTTTAAGTATATCAAACAATCATCTGGTTAAAAAATCATTTTTAATCTGATGATTTTTTAATGAACATGTAACTCTGAGTTGTTAATAAGCGTTATGTCTTGTTTTGTTGATACTTACATATCATATGTCAAATAAAATGTGTGTGTGTATGGTTTGTGTGCGTGTTTTTTTATTTGATCCAATCTTAAATTCAGAGCCTAAACTTTACCTTTAGTGGTACGATGCGACAGAATAGTGGCGAGGTCAATTCTGGAAACGGTACGGTACTGATTTTTATTCCATAATTAGTAGTGAAAAAATCTATCAAGGCAACTAGAGGCTCATATACGTAAAAGATGAAGGAGTTCGTTTGCAGAAAGTTTTGTTAGAAAAAATCCGTTTATTTTTGTGAATGACGATATTTGTAACAAGTTTTGCAGACAAAATCACAAACACCCATAAGTTAATAATCATCTTCAATCTACTCATTTTCAAAACTCAGTCCAAGATTGGTATTATTGAAGGGATCGCTTTAAGGCAGTTGCTTCAAAGAAGCTTCAATGAATCCAAAGTTCAAGCTTCCGCCTGCCCGTCTATAATTTTTTCCTTTTCCCTTGAAAGTTGTCTTACCGTATAGGAAGTTGACAATCCATGGTGTATAAAGAGGTTTTAATTCAGACAGCTGCAGGCTAACTTTAACATTATTCAAAGTCAAGTCATTGTATCATTGTTGTTTAAAGTTGTAAGAGTACCATTTGTTGAATTTCCTTTTGATAAAACATTCATTATAGCCGTTCACCAAAAAAATCGAGTGGCAGGCAGAACCTGATCTTGTTGGCAGGGACATTTACAATGTAGATACTCCCTTCTTAGTAAGATTCATGGTAACTCACTCCATGATAAAAAGTGTATTTGAATCTTTTTGAAGATATAGATGTTGCCATAGTTTTTTGATTCATGGTATGAATACCTTTCTTAAATAGTTCACGGTTATTTCTGCATTTGAAAAATGTTTTGAGCTGAAACTGGAACAAAAACCACAACTTTGGCAGGCTTTGCTTGGTTTTCCCTACGCAAATCAGTTGCATTAATTAGCACAACGTTTCCACTAAACGAGATACACAATGTCTACTTTATATACCATTTATCTACACTCCTGTCGATTGTCACCGATGCTTCCATTAATTGGGAACGGTTTTATTCCCAACAGGAACGAACTTGAGTAGTGACTGATCAATGATAAAGACTCAAGGAATATTTCACTTCTCCACTTTTGATACAGTATATGAAAGAAAAGAAATTTGATTTTCATGGGGCTCCTTCTGGAATATCACCCTTTGGCAATGTTTTTCGTTGGTTGACAGAGTTCGTTCTGTTAAATAAATTTTTGCCCAGCGGGAAGTATCTAGATGTATTTCATCCACACCACATGGGTACTTAAATATGAGAGCTTTTCCCGTTGCATTTGCCACTGTAGTGTTGACCACACTTCTTTTACTTACTCTTGAAGTTATAGCTACAATATTTCATGGAGTTCACCCAAGAGAAGCATGTTTGTCATTTTAATGAGAATACTTTCGTATTTTATGCGATGTTTGTCACTTTGTTAATAGAGTCCCTTAATATGTCTTCTTGAAGGTTCGCAAATGTCTTCATTCAAGATAGGAAAAACGTATATATAATCCTATATACATAATATATAATATATATAATATATATAATATATATAATATATATATATATATATATATATATAATATAATCCTAATATATATATATATATAATCCTAACAAGATTATTGGTATCATTCTCAGACGCATGTTTTCAGATGTCATGCTTTTGTTCAGCTGTTCAATTGTGATAGCTAGATCGGCCCTGGGATTTTGAATCAAAATGGCGCAGCATGTTTTGCTAACCTATCAAAACAACTACAGCTGGGATGATCTCTTGCTGTGACGAATCTATAAATAAGGGAAATTTTTTTGCGCAGAGCGGACGACTTGAGCAAATGAACTTGATTAGTAACTTAAAAATAGCCTAAATTAGTTGAAAATTGATCGGGCTTCCCTGGAGCTTACAGATTTTAAACGTTAGTATGGATTCATGAAAAACCAAAGAACATACTGAATTAGATACAAATAAGACTAGAATATGAAATAGAGTGTAAAATGTCATTTTTGTGGTTATGTCATGTAACATAACAACAGTTGCACTGATAAATATAAGCGTAGGCACCCAAGTTATTTAAAGGTAGACTTTAAGATAATTTGTCCAACAAGTCCTCTCCTCTATAGGTCATTTAGTCACACAAATTAATTACTTCCAAACAACTTGTGTTCTGAAATCCCTAAGACCCCCGGTCCGCACGCCTTTGGCGAGAAAGTAAAGATACTCTAACTTGAAAAGGTGTGGGAAAGCACACTATAATGAAGGATCATTCAATGTTTGAATGCAAACAATAGTTTAGAGGTGACAATAAAGAGCCATGAGCCTTGGAATAATGTAACTAGCGCTCTTTGCAAATGATCTTAATTATCAATGCACATTTGATTTTAATTGGATAAAAAGCACAAGTAGTAAGTTAAGAATGATAAAAGGAATTCATACAAAAATAACTTTGGAAAGTATGTCTTTCGTTCTTCTATACTCTTAAACAGATTACACAACTAATCACAAGGAACATTATCACGTTCTCAAACTTCAAAACATTGTCTATCACACGAGCTGTTGAGAATGACATTCAACTATCATGTAAGTTAAATGTTCCTATGTATAAGAAAATGAGACCTTATGAAATCTTAACAAAATCGAAGACGGTAACTCGGTGTCTTATGAAAGAAACGTCGCTGATAGGTGTATTTTTGGCATGTATGAATAGCATTGTTGACAGTAGAAGTTCTTGTTTTGCTGACTGATCCAAAACAAAAAAAGCCTATCAGAATGAAAACAACGCAGTTTCTGAAGAAAATGTGGCAAAAGTATGGTAAAATGGAAAACATATTAATGGGGTGTACTTTTATTGCAGAAAAATGGGAGATTTGTGGTCAAACGTATTGATATGTTGCTTTGGTACATCTGCTTTTGTATGATTAAACTCACTAGTTGAGTCTTTTTTTCTCTAAGGAGGGCCTAAAATATTTCAAAGACCTAAAATATTTCAAAATAGTTTATTCTTGATCCAATTTATAAATATTTAATACAAGATAATACAAAAAAATATAATAACAAGATAATATAATATATTACATTTCAAATAATGTTTTTGATAACTTTTAATGTTTTGCTGATATCATCAACCTATATTGGTGACTGTAATTATACATTTTTTTCAATTCCCTGGGGATGACCTATACCTGTGAAAATTATCCTTGCATTCAGCTGCTATCGTTCCCAAAATTACGGGATAAGTCATTAATGACCCCAAAGTTTTGCCTGTTACAAAGTCCAACTATCACATGACTCATAAAACAATGGCAAGTATCAATGGCGTCTTATTTGATAAACTACGTAATTGATCAGCTTAAAACACAAATGACTTTGATTAAAATCATTTCAGTGATTACAAGACAATTAGCTGTTGTGAACCCGGTTATGTCAATGCTTGTCAGTAAAACCAAAATAATAAGACAAATACAAAGAAGATGACATCAGTGGTAACTAAGGGTCGTTTTAGAAGATTTAGCTCGGTGAAATTCTTTATCAACTAGCAGGATACATTGAGATTCCATTTGCTTAATGAATTTTTTTATTAGTGAACAAAGGTCCATACACCAAGCTGACTATTTTATGAGCTTATACAAATGAAACAGGAGACAGAGGAGAGAGAGAGAAAGAGAGAGAGAGAGAGAGAGGGAGAGAGAGAGAGAGAGAGGGAGAGAGAGAGAGAGAGAGAGAGAGAGAGAGAGAGAGAGAGAGAGATATCTGTTCATCATACAGAGATGGAGGTGAGAGACAGATATATATATATATATATATAT
>RDPX01000039.1:2763134-2780397 GCA_003991215.1 Morbakka virulenta
ATCTATCTATCTATCTATCCGTCTATCATTCTATTTACTTATTTATTACCCTATGTCAATATATAACAAATGCTAGGACTGAACAGAAACACCTCCCCCCTCCCAAAAAAACAAAAGCACAACAGAATATTGCTACTGGAAACCTCGCAATATTTGGATATTTAGGCAATAACTACTTTCTGTTTATTGAAATATAAATATGGAGAATGTATTTTAACTTAGCTTAGTGATTCTGTCATAGTTAGGTGAGTAATTATGAAGTTATTCAAAGGATAGCAATCGTCCTTTTGCTGGCCTGACTCCCAAAGTCTCATTCATGTTTCTCATTTAGCAACCAACTCTACTTCAACATTTTGGTTTCAAAATTGTTTTTACTGATTAATGCCGATGAGTATTTCCTAAGTCCCTAAGAGTAAGCTTAAAAACCTTAACTCGTTGATTGAATAAAAATGTTGCAATATAACTATTTCAAGCCAAGTACAGAAAAATATTAAAAAAAACCCATTTAACATGTTTCAAGTGAGCAAAATTTTCCTACCATCGAAGACAAAAATATCAACAAAGAAATTGTCATAACCGAAATTTAAACGATGATAAAAAAGGGTAAGTAAAACCAATTTGTATGTTACAGTTTGAATGAGAAAAAGTAAGTTGCACGTGTTTAAATTAAGTATGAGTTATTTTTCAAAAAAATCGCCAATCTTAAAAATTTCAACTTTTTATTGACAGATCTTCCTACTTTTAACGGCAATTTTAAATCTAATTTTGGCTGTTCTACTTCTTTTTTTTGTAGTACATCATGTAAGAAATACGGTGATCACGTACGTTGCAAAGTTGCAAATTATGCTCTTTTTAATGGAGTGCGACTTACA
The DNA here is from genome assembly GCA_003991215.1 of Morbakka virulenta. Classification (NCBI taxonomy): domain Eukaryota; kingdom Metazoa; phylum Cnidaria; class Cubozoa; order Carybdeida; family Carukiidae; genus Morbakka; species Morbakka virulenta. The sequence continues at coordinate 2,764,007 of RDPX01000039.1, forward strand.
TCAACAAAGAACAACATTTTGAAGTCTACCGTTGCTGGATTTATTAAGTCATTGAAATGACAGAAAGCAAAAAAAAACCAACCTGGCAGTGACATAATTGCGTTGTCACAAAAAACAAACAAAGAAAAAGAAAAAAGGGAAATGGCCAAAGCTTTTACCGCGAGAACTTGATGAAAATATCATCCATATGATATGATAATATGATAATATGCTCATCAATATTATTTCTATCCAGTCTAAACCAACTAACAGGCAACAGAGAAGAGTGGAGAAAGCTTTGCCATTCGGTTTTGTATTCCGCACTTGGCGGAGGAAGCAATTGATGATGGTGATGATGATGATGATTATAAAGATTATCAGGCACAGTCGTCAACTAGAATGTTATGATTGCAATCGCTAACTCAGGGTAATGATCTCATCTTGTTTATAGAATATGGAGGGACGATTGAACTTAGGATTAAATGATGCGAATCAGTATTGAAACGAATCGGATTGGTCAAACGTAAAGCTAGGACATCAAAACCCATACTTGCACCTTGTCTTAAATTAGAGATTTGCCTTACATTTTACCATAGTATTAATGAGGTTGGAAAAACCGCATAACATAACTGGAGAACTAATAATAAATATTAATCAAACCCTTCTGGGGAAGCGTACCAGATTAGAAAGTTCCGGAAGGTTTTCACGTAATACAGACACCGCAACACTGGGCAAGTGAAAACACTAGTGTAGACTTCTTAGAACTCTTCCTCATCCCATACACTGAAAAGTAAAGAAAAGATCTGTACTTAACCTGTCCGTGGCTTTTAGTACCCGGTCAAACAAGTTGAAAGAAAATAAAATGGCAAAATGATGGCTGTTCCCAACAGTTTGACCAGTGGTTATCAGCCACTTGACGTGACAGTCAATAAAAGTGGTACAGATTTGCTTCGACAAGAGGCTCAGTTGTGGTATTCAGGAGAAATAACAAAAAAAAAATGCAGAAGGCAAAAGGCAGAAAATCTAATGAAATAAATGTTGATATAAGGTTGTCAGCTGTAAAGCCCCTCCATGCCAAAGGGACTGTAAAGTTCTATGATATCATGAAATCTTAATGAACGGCTGGCGAAAGTCGGATATTATTTTAAGCATTAGCTGATTTTTTTACACAATGGTATTGTTTGCTTGCAGTAAGAAAACATTCCACACCATAATATATTTCTTTTACATTTTTTCAGCCTCTTCCTTGCACTACACACAAAATAAACAATTTTGAGTGCTTGAAAATTTATCCTGCGCACATATAGAATTTTGGAAGGGTAGGGCAAAATTAAACAAAGGAAAGTAAATTGCGCAAAAATTTATTCATGTGCAAAACTTAATGAAATTAAGATATGAACAGAAAATAAGTCAAGGGACCCATGAAGTAGTGCATGGCACCACTGTTTACTGTCAGCTAAGGCACTTTTGAAATGAATCTATTGAGTAACCAGCCAAGATTTTGTTTTTTGTTTGACCTGATTTTTTTGCTAATGAGCCAATTATTATTGGTCAACAACTTAGAATTCCATAACTTAATTTTCATTCAATCTAGATTTAATTACTAAAGCAATTAATGTTTTAACTACACCAAAAAAAGATTTGCATTTAAAAAGTAAGATCAAATATACTTTTTGTATTAATCTTCTGAACATGACATTTGCACGAAAACAGTGACACCAAACACAGCTCGTTTAGATGATTCCAAGTCTGTACCGTTAAAAAAATTTGCATCTCAGTACTGTAAGAATTATACAGTACATAACACCTCAATTTAGACATATTTAAAAAAATATGCACAGATGTAAACAGCCCCAAAATCACAGAATACAATGTCTCTTTTTTTTAAAAAAAATATATGAGTTTTCATGCCTTTATGATTGGGAAAAGTAGAGGCAACAGGATAACAAATCGATGTGAACATTGTTTTGTCATAAAAGTCCATATATATCAAGGATAGAAAAACAGAATTTGTATATAGAATGTATGATACTTCGCCTGTAGGAAAAGAAGCTCGACCAAGATCGATGATTTTATTTCCACGACTGAGAACCTTATACTAGAAGTTTCTCTACACCTATTTATAATTTTGTTATTTTAGATCTCGTAAGTGGTTACTAACATCTAAATAAGTTGCAAAAAATAAATGGTCCTGAAAATATTGAATATTGGGTAAGAAAGGTGGAGGGCACATTTGTATTTTTACCAGGTGTATTCACGAGAAAGAGCTTTTTGAACATACTAAAANAGAAAAACAGAATTTGTATATAGAATGTATGATACTTCGCCTGTAGGAAAAGAAGCTCGACCAAGATCGATGATTTTATTTCCACGACTGAGAACCTTATACTAGAAGTTTCTCTACACCTATTTATAATTTTGTTATTTTAGATCTCGTAAGTGGTTACTAACATCTAAATAAGTTGCAAAAAATAAATGGTCCTGAAAATATTGAATATTGGGTAAGAAAGGTGGAGGGCACATTTGTATTTTTACCAGGTGTATTCACGAGAAAGAGCTTTTTGAACATACTAAAAAATAAAGGCGAATGGAGGAGAGAGCAACAGATGCTTATCAAACAGCAGTACCAATAGCTTGACACAAAGAAGTGAAACAGGGGATTATGACGTTTTGGAGAAAGGGGGGGGGGTAGATGTCGTTTCTGAAGACCCTTGAGAAAACGAATGATTGTGTGTCTATGTGAAAAGGTTAACAGAAAAGCTCTTCTAAGCAATCATACATTATATTTCCCATATATCTCTTGTATCAGTTGGTTTAATCACTTATGAAGCTTCAGGATATGAAAAGAATTAGTATTACTCATGTATTAAGTCTTTTGCCTGTTAATAGCATTTGTGTGCTCTGTTTCCTCTCTTGTTCTGGTTGCTTAGGTGAAGGTCTTAGTTTCCCTGTTGAGTATTAGATACTTAGGGAGAAATGGAAGAGTTGAAGGTCTTGCAGGGCCAAAATACGTAGTGTTTGGGTTATTGCTAAAAATATTTAGTATTCCACAGCACGGAAAACAGATTCTGCATGTGGTGGTATTCAGACTCTTTAACTTGCAATAAATTGCGACGTAATAGTGAACTAGAGTAGACTTGATCACTAAACTTTACTCCATCTGTAGTTTCTGTAGTTTTTCAGTGTTCATTGTATAGTAATCGTGTATTTACTGAAAGGTGTCCGTCCTGAAGCCTATATCATCGATGAATGTATTAACAGTGTGGAAAAGGAATCAGATCATAAGGAGTTAAATCATCTTGTGACCCTTTGGGGCAGTTTTTCTTAGATCTAGAAGACATGAAATCTCTAAGAATCAAGCAAATTTTATCTTTATTCTGTCTTCAGACAGATAATCCATGGCAAACAATGGAAACGTAAATAGTGAAGGAAACAAATGAAGAAGGAACACGTTCCAAATATTAAGTGAGAAAAACAAGGTCATGACACGTGACTAAAACAAAGAACTACTACGTGACTCTGACTGTCACAAATTGCCTTAAGTTTTAATTCGTTCTGTGTGGGAAGTAATTACCAACATCCTAATACCCTAAGAACATCTTATTTATACAGTCAAGTGAAGCGTTTTAGCCCTGCATTTAATCTGCATTTTGTTTTTGGAAGACTGATAAACAACGTGCTTTGTACATACTGTGCTTGTTTGATATCCGAAGAAACTAAGTCGACTAAGGAATTAATTTCGATCAATAAATTAGCACATGTCTGTAGTAAAAAAAATAATCATTTGCAATAGACATATTATGCTTAAAGTTTGTATGGATGGTTGAAAGGTGTTAAGGTTATCACTTGGTCTTCCCTGGTTACCTCCTTAAAACCACGAAGTCATTAGTTGAATCATAGTTTACAGACTAACCCTCTTTATGAAATAAGGTAATCCCCGTTTTATATAAAAAAGGGTAACTAGAGGTGAAATAGGTAAACATGTCTTTGTAAATGAACGATCTCAAATAACAGAAAAGAATTTTATACGATTCACCTTTAAAGGGCGGTGGTTGTCCATTTAAAGTGATTTCCTATGAAAATGATTCTGTTGTCGGCTACTACAGAAACGTTAGTGGGGGATAAGTAAGTACACAAAGAAAATGCCATTGAACTCTTGGATGAGCTCCAAAATTCAACGCAACCCCCATATGGAATACTACACTGTCATATGCGTATCTCCAATCGGCTATACCAATTCATTTAGTATTTTCTGATAAGATGTTTAGGTCTTTCATCCTAAGGAAGACTCGAAGCCATATTAGCGCAGATGGTTATTTTTTTCATTTGATTTTTTTTCCGTTGTACTTTTTATTCATTTTTAATTCATTGGTTTCTTCCTGCTTCAGATGTAATCTTCGAAAACATCTACAAACGCAACATATGCTACTTATGACGGAGAAACATATTGGGCGCACTGCGTTCAGCGACATGGACGGAGTTCGATCAGTGAATCTCCAACAGAGTAGGCTGTTGATCGAACCACTCAGCAAGGAGTTCACATTGTTTTGGGTATGAATTTTTTTCCAATCTGATGATTCTTTTTGGAAAATGATGTAATAACATATTTAAAGGTATAAAAGCTTGTGGAATCTGACTGGTAAGAACAATTAAGTTGATTTTTTAAAATAAGATTTCACTCATGCAAACGAGTGTTACCAATTTGAAAAAATGTAAGGACCTTCAAAGGGAACCCCTATTTAAAGTTCTTATATTCGTAAACTGGTTCTAATATAAGGAGTTAGTATTATTGTGTAATGTATTAGATAATGTAAAATACTACTTTAACAATAAAATCCAAAAATACTTACAAAATAAAACTTTATGACCTTTTCAAGGAACAGAAAAAGAGAAATTTAAGCTTAAAGAGACACTGGTGACTATCTGACATGTGGATTAAGGATACTTTTAAATATTAAGATAATATCCTTTCCTTTAACATCTAAAAACAAGGACTTTTAAAAACTCATTTCAATAAAATAAGTTTTATTTGCAGCTCCAGATGCATATTTGGTAATTCAAAATTTTTTGGATTTTTTCTTATTCTTTCTTCTAGCGTTATCCCACTTTCAGCGTGGGGTCGCTTCGGAAGTCAATCTCCTCCACAATGTTTGAGCTAGGGTGTCCTCTTCTGCCCCAACTCCCTTCATGTCCTTTCGGATGCATTTCGTTCACATCAGCGTGGATTCACCTCGTACCAGGTGGTGCCATCTCCATTGGGTGTCATCCTCTTCTGCCCCAACTCCCTTCATGTCCTTTTGGATGCATTTCGTTCACATCAGCGTGGATTCACCTCGTACCAGGNTCTCCTCCACAATGTTTGAGCTAGGGTGTCCTCTTCTGCCCCAACTCCCTTCATGTCCTTTCGGATGCATTTCGTTCACATCAGCGTGGATTCACCTCGTACCAGGTGGTGCCATCTCCATTGGGTGTCATCCTCTTCTGCCCCAACTCCCTTCATGTCCTTTTGGATGCATTTCGTTCACATCAGCGTGGATTCACCTCGTACCAGGTGGTGCCATCTCCATTTTTCTCCGGCACACATAGTTCTCTTCTTGCTTTTTAACATGCCCGAACCATCTCAATTTTGCTCCTCAGCATCTTTTGTGATGTTCTCATCATCCATCCTCTCCTTTTTTGATTTTTTTTATTTTCCTATATTTTTAGAAAGTTAAATACGGAGATTATAATGTTAAAGTTTGGGAACATGTAGTCGGAAACAGGAACAACACCATTTTATTTAATGAAAGAAGGAAAATACACATGGTTTAACTACTTAAATATTTTCATTATATGAAGTTAACTGCGAAAAAAAGTTTCCTTTTCTCGGTTTGATAAATCCGACTTCCTTTGCAGTAAAAGTCTTATTTCCCAGTTTCTAGCACTGTAGGTTGCCCTTTTAAGAAAATTCATTAAAGCAGTAGGAACATGTTTTCTGACACTAGCTTTGGGCACTCAGGTGTTATTTGGTCAATACTCCCGCCACACAGATAAAATTTACACCGCGCACCGGTTCTGTCTTTCATGATTCTATGGTGGTAGAAGCAGGTAGCTAGAATTGGACTTTGGCTGCTATTTGTTTGGGCCTTCGGTTGTTGTTTCATTCTCCTTGAAAGTTTAGTCACTGACTCTTTTTTCTGTAACCTCGTCACCATTCAGTTATTTCTTGAGTTTATCAGGAAGCTTCTCTACCAAATGTAGGTTTTTAGTTTTTTGTCTTTGTTCACTAATCTCAGGAGAGAATGTTTGGATTTTTCTTAATACCTTGCGAAGGCAATTAATTTAGACTTTTAAGTTATTTTCAGTTTAATATGACCTCTTTCACCAGATGGTCTTGGGAAGAACATTCGCTCTACATTCGACTTCACTTGGTGTATTCATTTGTTTCTAAGGAGCTTTCTAGTCATCCTGTAAGATTTGTGATTTATTCAGGTTTCCAATTGATCATATTCAGGATTTAAGTAACGACTAATATAGTTACATTATTTAACATTTTAGTCTAGTTAACAGCATTCAAGGTACTTTTTTTGACCATTTTGATTCTCATGTAATATTCTATCTTGGTATTTTCTTACACAGCAATCTGTTGTATGCCATCGGCTTTGTTAATTTCAATTCCTATATGTTCCTTCTGGGTCCAATCCTATTATAGTAGTCTTGTTGCTAAGAACTATATCTGATATTTTCTTCACGTTTTTCTTGGTAGAGGTAGCCTGTGGCTACGGCGAGAAGAATTGCCTCTGAAATTATTACAATCATTAAGTGATAATTTTTTCGATATATCCACAATGTTACCTTTCGTCAAATCTTCAGGAATCTTTTCTTGTTGCCAGATTTGTTCAAATAAGAGATGAAGAATTGTTGTTGTATCAGGGTCTAACTTAAACAGTTCGTTTGTTTGAATGCTGTTTAAACTAGTTTAAACAGCATTCAGTTCATCACCTCCTGGACGTTTGTTGTTTTTGACAGTTTTTATTACATCTATAACTTTCCTGGTTAGTAATTATTTCACAGTTAATGTCTAAATCAATCCCTGTTGGCTCAATGGACTGCGGTTCTGCCGGGTAAGGTCTATTTAAAAATTCACTGAAATATTCTATTTTCAACTTTTCTCTACTTCATTGTCTGAAGTTAGCAGTTTACCATTTTCTTCTTTTATTGGTCCCATTCCATAGGATTGAAATTTGTCACAAATTTCTTTTTAGATTTTTCAAAGTATGCACTGCTCCTCTTTCTGTGCTGCATTTTCTGCTTCTGTTACTAAATTTATTGTGTACTCCTTCTTGCCTCTCCTCATCAGATTTCTAATTGTTTTTTATGATCCTCTCTTCTTTCTGGTCAAACCTTTCCTTTTGCTTTGCCGATTTTACGTCCATTGCTTTCTTCTTTGCTCAACTCTTGTCTTCCATGGTATCAGCTGTTGCTCGGTTTAGCCATTCTTTCTTTTTTGCAATCCTGTACCCTTAGCAAGACTCACTGCGTTTTCTGAAAATATCTTCCATATCCAAATTACATCAACATTTCCTGTGTCTTATTCTTCTTCTTCATGTCTCCTTCATGGACATGTCTTATTCATGGACTTGGAAGCCTTTTTTCACCTCAAATAGAAATCTTATTTCAGTTGTTTGTTCTTTCAGCATATGAACGTAAAACCTCTTCTTTGGAGTTTGCTACAACTTGACGTATGTCACAACAAGATGATGGTCACTTCCAGTATCGGGCCCATCTCCTCGCTTTCACATCTTGCAGGGATCTTCTGCAGGTACCATTGAAAGCAGGTGGTCAATCTGATTGATATCTCTGCCACTCGGTGACTTCCACGAAAGCTTGTGGATCTCATAGTGAGGAATTAGGGTTCCCACTATAACCAAGTTGTTCAAGGTGCGGAAGTCGCCCAGCCATTCCCCATTCTCATTCATAGCCCCGCAGTCACGCTTGCCCATTTCCCTCCCACAGTACGTGTAATTCCCTATTTTTGCATTCATGTCTCGCACATCTGTTGTCATATCATGACGTGGAAATGTATCTAACTCTAACTCTAGTTAATTTGTTTATTCCTGGGTCTGATTTTCATTACCCTGTTGTTGACCAGTTTCCACTCCATTAAATATTTCTTCATCCCTTTCCTCAGTATTATTTCAACTCGCTTGTGGTGCTGGTCTTCACTCCTTCCTGAGCAGAGGACTTCTTCTCTGGTGACGGTCATAACCCTGTCATTGCCCTCCACGGAGTCCCGCTGACGCCCAGGATGTCTAGCTTGTAGCGTTGCATTTCTGAAAGAACTTGAGACAGTTTGACAGTTTCATGGATAGTCAGAACATTCCAAAATGCAATTTTCAATTCATTCTTTGCTATATTAACGGCCTTCTTTATCATGCCGGTAGCTTCCTGAAGGCTTTTACCACTAGCAGTCATACAAGTCCAAGACTGCAACTCAGAAACCCCGCCCACGTCAGTTGTAGTGTTTCTCGTTACTGTTTCTGTGACAAATTGCTTTTTACGGGATAGGATTGTTAGCCAAATCCCAACCCTCCCTTTTACTGGAATTCCATGAGGATTCAGACCAGCCAGACTGGGAGTTAGTACATCACATATTCAGAGAAGTTTCATTTATCTGATGAACCCACACTGACTGATTTCCGGGCGGGAAAGATTATTTTCACTTCTAGAATCTCATTTTTTCCTACAGATGTTTCCTTACAGTCATTAAATTGTTGCAAAGTCAAACCGTTGCAGGGGGAAATTTACAACAGCAGGTAGCCTGTCTGGAACTGTTAGAATTCGTGTGCTGGATAGTATTGAAATTTAAGTTCTTATTATTTTGCATCCTTATCACTAAGCATTTGCCACAGCGAAATTGAAATTCGTTTAAAACTCCTTAGGCTTTATTGTGTTTTTATGATATGTTTTTTGATCAACGGACGGACACACCTGCTGATTTAAATGTACAGACAAAGTCTCTCTATACCTACATAAATATTTCATCGTGTCAGAAAACGTCGACCAAGAAAATTAAGGATATTAAGTCAAACTTATAATGCTTATTTCAAAAGTAATTAATATTGGGTGGATCTCGCAAATACGCGCTCATGTGATAAATTTGGTCTCATTTTGTTTACAGTTGACGAAATATTGTTTTTTAATTATACCACTGAATTCCAAGGTCACGATGACCGCTTAAAATAGGATTGTCTTCTTGTCGTGAACAAGCTGAGATTGTTGAATCACAGGATATTACAGTATTTTGAGAAAAACAAATAGTTACATGCAACTAAAACACATTTGCTTTTCTTCAGATTGCTTTTTTTCTCCCACTTCCCTCTTTTTCTTCTTTTCGTTTATCATGATTGGTCTTTTGAGGTTAGCCACTCAACCCTTCCATTCCTCATTCAGCTATATTTTTTGTTTTCTTTTATGCGTACAGTAATAAGTTCCTTTCAACTCAAAAAGTGTCTGTACTATCACTCTGTCTTTTCTTTGTGCCCTCCATTTCTAAAAACCGGATGATAAATCTTTTTAAAGTAAATAATTGGGTTCATGTTGGCAGGGGTTTCGTGGTGGCGTCTAAGGATCAAAGACTTCTTCTAGAAGAAGTAATGGTAAACACCACATAACAACCTGGTATCTGTTGAATTTTTTTGCGTTGGTTTTTGAAATAGGTGCTTTGTCATCAACATTTAACTTTAGCGTTCAATGGAAAAGTCTGATGTTAAATGCAGCTTCTTGCAATGGAAAGTCGAAAGTGATATTTTTAAAGTTTCTTACAACGCGAGAAAACTATAGCAAGCTATTTTTTTTTCCAATATCCAAAATTAGATCTTTAAGAAGAGCCTTTTCCATTCAAAGACCTTTTTTCACCAAGCAGATTCTTCGTTGGAATCATGATGTTTTATTTCGATGAACTAAACCTGCAAAATAATTTGTTTTGACAATAATAATAATAATAATAATGATAATAGTAATAATAAAAATAATAATAATTAGTCTAATAATTAGTCCTGGGTATTGACAATAAACAGGACGTGAGCGAATGAGGTTACGCTTTGCCGCCGCTACCTCCAGGTCACCCTTGGGCAAGGTGTAGCACCTGTAAGCTTACCTCGAGACTTTAAAGTACCAGGTTGACATCCGAGGGGTTACGTCTGTCTCATTTATCGTCGTGGACTAGAAATACCAGGTGATGAATGGTTTTATGTTATATTTTATCACTTAAGTGTCGAGATACTCTCTTCCTATGGCCAGGAGGGGGTCGTCAGCCTTGGTCGGCAGGCATTCTAGGGGAAGGAAAACCCCGAAGAACAAACCAACCGTAGTTGTAAATTCCAGGTTGACGTCTGGCGGGATGTAGCTGTGTCTCATGGTAAGGTTACGATCTTTAGCTTTGGTTAGCAGCTTTTCTAGAGATGGTGTCTCGATAAAAATACTGGTGGTTGTGCAACCCTAAATTCACAAATCCTTTATAAGTGCTAATGTCAAATCATAATTCTGACAATAACGGCGTGATTAGGACTGGAACTTTATGTGAAGGTCACTCGCCCGGCAGCTGTACCCTGGCACTGCAGCCGGGGCCCGGTCGATATCCTGCGACTGCTTCTTTCGAAGGACGAAGGGGAAACTCAACTCAAGAAATTATCAGGATAGTGATGGGAAAGTGAACCATCGATAACAGGTTATAGGGAACGGATGCATACTATATGGAAGGAGAAAGGAATGTTTGAAGTGTCAGAACAGAGTTTGATGGACCAGAAGAGGCAAATAGAGAAGACGAACTGGCTTTCAGAACTTGAACTTGATGAAATTTGTCGCTCAGTAGAAATTAAAAACGAACCCGAAGTATCACCGCATTTGGATAAATCTATTCTGCCAACTGCATTAAATGACGTAATTCTCGAAACACCAAAGATTATTTCGGAAGCACTATACGATCATGTTTGGTTAAATGATATTGTATTAGCAAGAGGAAACACTTACTGAGGAACCAATTTCAATATTTGAAAGGTTAGAACAAATCTTTCTAGAAATAAAGAATAAAGAAGTAAATAGGCTCCTATCTCTTAGAGCTGTACCAAGTTATCGTCTAAGGCGTGCAACGGAAACAGTAGACGAGGTACTATCGAAGGTAGAGGTAATAGATATAAATGATATTGGGGACTTGTATTCTGCTTGAAGTATTGTTGTGTCTGAGCTGGTTGGTGTCAGAGCATATGTAACTAAAAAGAAAGAACCTTGGTGGAAAAGACGAATTGAATCTTCTATTAATTCACTCAACAGAGACTTGGGTCATATTATTGCACTAATTGACCGGCAAAATGTTAAAAGAAAACATTACATTTATCTAGAAAAGAGATACCGTTATGGAAAGAAGAAATTGACAACAGTTACGAAAGAAATCAAACAACAAATTAAAGCCAAAACCACAAAAGTAATAAGCCAATTCAAACAAAACCAACGTTTTCTAAATAACCAAGCAAAATTTTACAGAGATTTAATATTTGCTGTTTGTTTGAATTGGCAACGTGGGCTGAAGTGAGGCCAATGAGTGCCCTGATTCACAAGAGGCCCGGGACTTTTGGACAGGCGTATGGGGAAAAACAAAAATCATAGAACCGATGTCCAATGGATAAGAGATGCCAAAGAGAACCTGAATAGCCTACCTCAAGGGAGAGTTACTATCTCTCTTGAAACGCTAATAAAAGTCATTAGAAAAACACCACATTGGAAGGCTCCCGGCCCAGATTACATCCAGGGATACTGGATCAAAAACTTTAAAAGCTTGCACACATGACTGCGTGAATTGTTCCAGACTTATTAAGACTCTGGTCATGAACCAGAATGGATGACCTTAGGCAGGACGGCACTCATCCAAAAGGACAAAACAAAAGGCAGAATTTCCAGAAATTACAGGCCAATAATTTGCCTGTCTTTGATATGGAAAACGTTTACCGGAGTCATTAACGAAGAGACGTACAATTTCCTTGACGATAATGAACTCCCGCAAGAAAAAAACGGGTGTCGTAGAAAATCTCGTGGTACTAATCATTTTCTTTTCATAGATCAAATTGTTATGAAGGAAGTGAAAAGGAGGAAAAAGAATACCAGAATGGCCTGGATACACGACCTAACACAATGTAGTGGATTTATTAAAGTGGCTGCAAATGTTGTTACGAGAATTCTTGGTATTAAGAACCGACAGCCAAAGAAATAACTGATCCATGGTGGAAAAAGAGATTGACAAAACAAATAGGAGATATAAGAAAAGACATTAGCAAGTTAAAATGTTTTGATAATATCAAAAGTAATTGGAAGAGAGATAGATTGAAAAATAAGTATAAAATCAAGAAAAAAGCACTTAAGTTTGTCATAGAAGAATTAAAACAGAAGACAGTGGCTAAAAAGGAATAGATTAAAAGATATGGAGAAAGAAATTAGCAATTCCAACAGAACAGAACTTTTCAGAACAACTAGAAAAAGTTGTTTGAAAAGCTAGAGGGAAAACAACAGTCACATGACGAAATACCGGATGCTAAAGCAAACCATCAATTCTCGACAGATGTTTGGGAAAAAGATATTAAACAAAATACAAAAGCAGAGTGGATTGGAAAAGATGAAAAAGAGGTAAAAAAAGATCTAAAAAGCAACCTGATATTTCTATCACGACTGACATGCTAAGAGTGCAAGCGAATTCACTGAGTAATTGGAAGTCACCAGGATCAGAGGGAGTGCATGGATTATTGATAAAAAACATTAGGTCACTACACACAAGAATAGCAGCATTATTCAACGAAGAGCAAAAAGGATGTTGAAAAATGTCGAGAGCCACGAAAGACCAGTTGCTTATTGACAAAGCTATTATAAAGAATTATAAAGGGAGAGCAGTGGGTCTAGCCATGGGTTGGATTGCCTGTAAGAAAGCGTTTGACATGGCCCCATACTCATGGATTAGTAAATGTCTAGATATATTTAATGTTGCAGATAATATTAAAGATCTTTTAAGAAGAAGTATGCTGCAATGGGAGACTGAATTGACATCAAGAGGAGAAGACTTGGGCATAGTTTAAATAAAGCGGATTTTTCCCAAGGCGTTAGTGTATCTCCTTTACTCTTCGTTATTTGCTTAATTCCACTTTTACTAATTCTCAGTAAAGTGGCAGTCGGCTGCAAATTTCGTCATGGTGGTCAACGAGTGAATCATCTGTTATTTATGGATGAGTTAAACTCTTTGGAAAATCAGGGAAACAACTGGAGATTCTTATGAATACAATGCGTTTATTTAGCGAAGACATTAGAAAGGAGTTAGGAATAAATAAATATGGAATATTAATAATGAAAAAGGGGAAGCATGAATATAGTGAAGGAATAGATTTACCATCTGGAGATAGAATAAAGGAAATTGACATGAACGAAGGCTAAAATTACCGTGGGGTGCTGCAAGCTGATGGTGTTAAAGAGAGATTGATGAAGTAAAATATAAAATCTGAATATTTAACACCATTAATACTATCAGTTCTAGACAAGTAGCAGTTATAAGATATAGTGGCGGTATTATAGATTGGAGGGTAAACGAAGTGAAAGAACTAGATAGGAAGACTCGTAAGTAGCGGACTATGTAAACCATGTTCCACAAAAAGGGAGATGTTGATCAGTTGTACATTAATAAATCTGAGGGAGGAAGAGGTTTGGTAAACATTAAAGACTGTGTGTTAATCCAAAAGAACAGTCTGTCTGAATATGCACTCACCACTGTAAAACCTATGATCAAAGAGGTAGAAAGATAAAAAGATTTACAGACCACCAAGGACAAAGCAACGATGCAAGAGATAAGAAAAAACAACTTGGCCAGTAAGACACTGTACAGTGTTTTTTTAAGTAAAACTGAAATTACAGGCATGCAAAGTTGGGAGTGGCTGAAACATGGTGACCTTAAATAAGCTACTGAAGGGACAATAATGGCGACACAAGAACAGGCTATGAGAACACGATCCATCAGATACCATATAGACAAAGAAAACATTTCATTTCACAACTCTACAGAATATGTGGAGAGCGAGAAGAGACAGTGGCTCATTTGGTCACTGAATGTAAACAGCTGGCCCAAAAACAGTACAAGAAGTGGAGCCACAATAACATAGCTCAGGTCTTGAATTGTCAACTTTGTAAGATGTATGATTTCGTTCTCAACAACCAAATAGAGTTGTTAAGAACAAAAAATTTTAAATGCTCTGGGACATGCGAATTCAGATCAGTAAAGAAATATCTATAATATTAATAATAATAGTAATAATATTTGGTTAATTCTAACTTTATGAGGAAGTAAAAGATGAAGAGAAGAATTTGATCGAACAATTAAATGAGATAAGTAAGAAGGAAAGAAAAAGATTACCATCACTTAGAGGCATTGAAAAAAGAAGGCTGTATGCACCAGTGAAAAAGGTGGACAGTGAAATATGGAAGATTAAGGTGAACAACATTACTGAGACTACTGATCTGATAAATTGTGGAGCCGCAGTTGCGATAGCAATGTTTGAAATGAAAAGCAAAAATTAAGAGAAAAGAAAAGAACCATGGTGGAAACGTAAGCTTGAATGGCAAGTTAAAGATTTGGATAGAAATCTTGGTCAAGTGAATGCCTTAACTGACAAGAAAGCAGAGAAGAAGAAAGATTCAGATGCATTGCAAAGAAAGTATAGGTTCAAGCAGAAAGGATTGCAATTTGTGAAAGAGGAGCTGAGACAAAGGATTAAAGCCAAAAACGAAAAGATTACAAGGTATTGTCAAAGAACGATACAATACCAACAGAATACACAACTCAAGAACAACGAACGTGGATTCGATAAACTGGACGGTGAATGAGAGCAGAGCGAATATGAAGTGCTGCAAGCAGATGAAGCAAGGCAGTTCTGGTCAGACATGCGGAGTACAGAGGCCAAACACAAAAAGGACCCAAAGTGGTTTAAAGACTTTAAAACGAGGATAAATACTGGACCAAGACAAACAGAAGTGCATATTACAAAAGAGAGAAGATTCTTAAAAAAGTATTAACCTAGAAGGCACCTGAATCAGATGGTGTACAAGGCTTCTGACCACAAAAACAACAATGCAAATATTTAGAGAAATATTATCTTGCATGCTTTGAGGGACAGACACCTGCTTAGATGACAAAGGGCCGAACTGTTCTGTTACAGAATGACAAGTCAAAAGGGAATAATGCAAGTAACTACCGTCCCATCACATGTTTACCTCTTTGTTGAAAATTACTAACAGCATTATTATCTAATGAAATTTACTCAGTTTTGGAAAGAACCAGTTTCTGCCTGAAGAAGAAAAGGGATGAGAAAGGAAGAGGAGAGGAACAGCAGATTAGTTGTACAGAGACAGGATGATACTCAGAGAGGTTAGAATAAGGAAAACGAACTTAGCAATGGGATGGATTGACTATAGGAAAGCATTTGGCATGGAGCCAAATTCATGGGTTTTGGAGTGGTTACGTATCGCAGGAGAAAACAATACTTTAGTGCATTTCCTAGAAAAGAGAATAAACGATTGGGGGATTGAGCTGACGTGGTAACGAATCACTAGAAAAGGTTAAGATTAAAAGAGGTATATTTCAGGGGGATGACTTATCACCACTTTTATTTTTTATGGAAAGAGCGAAAAAGAACATGATGTACTTATACAGGCAGTCAGATTGTTTAGCAAGGTCATTGAGATGGGATTATGAATCGAAACGTTTTCAACATTGGTAATGAAGGAAGGAAAAAGGATCAAATCAGACAAAATTAAAATGCCAGATGATACAGTTATAAAATCACTGAAAGAAGGGTAATGGGTAATGTTTTCAATACATATGCAAATCATTTCCCGGACTGAGTATTGAGAAGCTCAAGGGGGGATCTTTGATGAACCAGACATACGAAAGTTAATAAGAGATCCAAACTTCATGAATTCCATGAATTCTCTTGAAGCTGCTGCATGGCAAGGATTTGTTGGAGTTGTACACAACTTTCTTGGCAACAAGAGGGCAGACAACTTCAGAGAAATAGTGAAGAGCATGCTGGATGCGTATCAGCGTCTTGGGACAAATATGAGCATCAAAGTGCACTTCTTGCACAACCATCTTGATCAGTTCCCTTCCAACTGTGGCAATGTAAGTGACGAGCAAGGTGAGCGTTTCCACCAAGATATCAAGAAAATGGAGAGCAGGTACCAGGGCAGATGGGATGTTTGGATGATGGCTGACTATTGCTGGAGCATTAAAGGCAGCAATCCAGAACTTAACCATTCACGCCAATCAAAGAAAAGGAAATTCCTTCCAAAGCATTCCAGCTCTTTGATGGAGTAGAGCCTACATTAAACTAACTACTATAGAATTGTTG
>RDPX01000039.1:2788223-2813396 GCA_003991215.1 Morbakka virulenta
TCTATCTATCTAACTAACTAACTATCTATCAATCTATCTATCTATCTATCTATCTATCTATCTATCAATCTATCTATCTATCTATCTATCTATCTATCTAACTATCTATCTATCTATCTATCTATCTATCTGTCTATCTATCTATCTATCTTTCTATCTATTTATCTATCTATCTATTTATCTATCTATCTTTCTATCTATCTATCTATCTCTCCATTTACTATTTATCATCTATCAATTTGTCTATGAATGTGTTTGTGTGTGTCTGTGTGTGTGTGTCGAAGGCTTTAGTATTTAACATAATGAGGCTCCAACGTTTTTTAATTACTTAATTGTTATTGATTACAGTATTAAATGTGTGTACAAGATGATAGAAGATGGGTTATAATTATGAATATCAGGCAATGGAAATAATGAACTTTAAAGATCACCTTATACAATATGGAGAATGTCTAAAGAATGGCTGATCTGCTCTAGATAATTCAAAAAAGGGAGCTATTTATTTGTTTACACAATACATCTACCTCCTGTTATTTTCCAATCAGTAGAAACGGAATTCAATCAATCACATGAAAATCGTAGAAAGGAATATAGTATTTCTTTCTCCTTTATAAGTGGCATGCAACCTCTGTGTACATGTTTTCGGGGACAGAATTGAGAGAAGAAAAAAGCAATAAATAAAAACGATTTGAAAAATATAAAGAAAAAAACCTTTCGCACCTTGCTTAGAGTGAGCAAAAAAGTATTCGGCCATCGTTTGCTTACCACTAGTCAAGTATGTACAAAAAAGCTGTTTCCTCCCTATCCCGTGCTGTTACATCCTCTTTGAGCTGTCAGAACAGTGACAGAACAACTATCAGGTTCATTTTCACTTTGCACTGTAATCTTCCAAAATGTTTTTAATCAAAGTTATATCAATCATATTAAGTAAAAGTCAAAACCAATGTAGACGAGGCTAGATTTCACACTTGTAAAATATAGTGTAAGTTTAAAAGACACGTAATTAAGCCACAACAGCTAGTTGCAGCACTATTCGGCCTTTGAGGTGAAATCCCGACATTGAAATCATTAAACTCATCGGAATGTGATACCCAAGGCTGCTTTTATTGGAAATATAACCTTTAAACTTAATGTATGGTTCTGTTTTCTGTATTAAATATGCTCTGTTTACAGAAAAAAACAACAAACCCAATTCTTATATCACTGGGGATTTTTTCCCTAGAACTTCAAAAGAAAGACCAATCTTTTACCTTCGTGAGCAACTCTAATGGTAAAAGTGTCATAATGAAACAGAGTTTTCTGATAAAACCGAAACAGCTAAAGAAGTACAATGTTTGCATTGATTAGTTTTCGACCCTTTCTTATATAGTCAGATTTGTGAAAAGCATATGCTTCTTAGAAGAACATAATGCTGGTATCTTCTGCTGCTCAATTTCCTTTTCTCTCCCTTTGGCTGTGACCTGATGCAATATGGACTGATCAATACCCGTTCCGGACCATACAGTATTAGCTGCTTTGCTAATTTACAGTTACTACCTGGATTTATGATACGCAACTTCGGAGCCCGCCTTCAAAAGCTTCTCCGATCAGCAAGTTGGAAATGTCGGGATTGTTGCAGTGATTTGAGTTCATACGTGCCCCATACGTGAATTTCTGGTTGAATTACAATAATATTGTTCGGCTTCTCCTTCAAGCTACTACCTATTTTTCTTTTGTGAGTTTCAGTTAGAAAACGGGATTGACACTTAGTCATTTGGTAACATAGGTCTATCCGAGGGAATATTATTATTATTATTATTATTATTATTATTATTATAAATAATCTTTATCCGGGATAAATATTTCAATGTTATGTACATTGTTAATAATATGTATCCTGCTAAGATATAGGAAAATAATAATATTGTTTGAAATAATGTAAAACTTTATATACATAAAAAAATTAAATAATTAAATGAGATAAAATATATTTATTTATCTACACTTTTCAAATGATCAGTTAAAATTCTTCTAAAGATGCTAATACTGTCAACTTGACGGTGTACAATGGGAAAGCCGTTGTAAATTTTTACACCCATAGAACGGAAGCCAGAATTTGTAAGTTACAGTTTCACCTTTGGAATTTGCAACAAATACCCATTATTCCTTGTACCCATACTATGTTTCCTGACAGAAAAGAACCCAGTTTTCACATGTTTCCCTTATCAGACATTCCTTAACTAAGAGGACGTGTCTCTTAAATTCATTATATACAGGAGTTTGCTTTTTACCAGTTATTTTACATATTCTATTATCCAATGATGAAAGTTCTGAAAGCTGCATGTTGGTGAGGTTTAAGTTTGTCGAGAACGTATACAGAAGAACTGGTAAGAAAATACCTTTGTACAAATTCGTAAGTGATTCAGAAGATAAACTCAATTTCAATGATGAGAATAATCGCAACCTTCCGACATTTTCTTGTATTGACACTGAAAGTGCCTTGAAAATGACATTGTCTGGTTTAGCACCGTCCCCAGATATTTGTACTCGTTCATAGATGCAGTAGGTTGAGATCTTTAGTTTAAGTTCAGTAAATGAGTTGTTCTGGCTTAACCTTTTTCCTGTTCCGAAGACGAAAGATCTCTTTTTCCCCGCCTTCAAGTTGATGACAAGTTCGTTTTTAATGAAATATTCAGCAATGCTTGCCAAGTCAGAATTAAGCGTTTCCTCGATTTCTATGTGTGATTTTCTAGACACAGATAACTATATCATCAGCAAATTCAATAACTTTCGAAGTCATTGTAATAGATCAAAAACCAGATGGGTCCCTGGATAGACCTCTGGGATAATCCACAGTTAGGAGGAGGGCGTCGTACTGCTTTTTCCCCATCGACTTCACAAATGAGGAAGCGATTAAATAAATTGTCCGCAAACCAATAGAGCGAAGCTCCTCTGAATCCAAAAGCTTTTAACTTCTGCAACATGATTGAGTGGCTCAGGGTGTCGAACGCCTTGGATAGATCAATAAACACAGCACAGACAAAAAAAAGAAGCTGCATTTATAGAGTGCTTGTCCATGAATATTGAAGGGAAATAAGTATTCAGCTTTCTATGAACGACATCAGTTGCATCGTTTTTCCAACATTGAAAAAACCGGTTATATCTTCCCTCATTCTCTGACAGTCTTAAGTCCAGACTCATGTCTTCTGGACGTCTGACTTTGTCCTGCTGAATTGCCTTGTGGAGAAATTCGGAGGCTATACTAGTGACATCGGTATAGATGTTGATGAACTGATGCGTGTCACCAAGAAGATCATTCCTGTAAATAAGGAAGAGAGTTGGACCAAAAACAGAACATTGAGGAACGCCAGCGAAAACAGAATGCAAATGTAATTCCATCGAATGTGACACTCGTTTTATGAGGTGAGAAAAACGAAAGAATGATGCTAAAGATTCTTCAACAGATACCATAACAGAAAGTGTATAAAGGAAGCCAGTGTAACACCTCCAATATTTTGGAGTGAGCACTCTTAAGGTCACTAGCGGAGTGAGCTACTCCAAATCTGTTCTGAAGATAAACAAAAGACCTCAGTTCGTCAAGACTTTTAAAGTTGCATTGAGGTTAAGTCGTTCAAAGGCGTTACTATTGCCAGGAAAAAGACTTAAAATTCATTCTTGCTGGGATAAGATGGATTACATGCATTCTTGAAGAGAGGAATTACGTTAGAAATATTCCAGAAAAAAGGCAAACTAGACTTCGATAGACAACGAGTGAAAAATTTGAACAGTTAGCTGAGGCTCAGAAGCACACCCTTTCAAAACCATAAACAAAATATAATCTAAACCGGCACCTTTTGCTTTTCATTCAACTTCGCGTTTATGATAATGGAGTTCAAAAGCTGATTAATTTGCCAAGAGACCTCGGCAGAGAAACAACAGTGTTATTTAGAAAAGAATTGGCAGAAAACAAGGTAGCAAAAGGTACTATAAATATTGAAAAAGTAAGCGGCTTCCGGGGATACAAAATGCTATTGTAAATTTTCTAAAAGAAAAATATCAAAAAATGTGCTCAAAATTACACGATTTAGTATCCGAAATAATTCTTTTACAACCATTGCTATCCCTTCTGAAAAGAGCACATGATTTATCAGTTTCATCTTGTTTATACTAGGTATAAAAACGGCTGCAATGAGCAATGATCTTCCCATAAATCTTTAACAACTTGTTCCTATTCATTTAATTAAAACCTCTTTTTATCCTGATGTTGTTTCAAAGGTTCTCAATTGGAACAGTTTAAGGTTGCTACTGTAAATCTTTAAGTCTTTAGGGAGACATTGGCAGTTATAGAAAATAGGCGAGTTGTGGCTGACAATTTAAATAGTACCAAAACTAAATTTGTATCATATTTGAAAGCGGTATCTCTTTCTTTCTCACACTGAAATAAATAAAAGGCAGATTTCTTGGACCGTATTGTAACAGAGTTAAACCACTTGAAACCTCTAGGCCTAATTTTCTCAACGATATTCTCTTAAAATGTCAAAATTCAATTGGTTGGTACATCTAAGTTTGTTAGTTATGGTTTTGGTATAGGTCAATGGACTTCCTCACACCCGAGCGAATCTTAACAAATTCATCTTTGTATAGAATAATCTTGTCATTACTGGAGATGTGCAGTATGTTGTCACTTTATTTTCCCAAACATGATTTGAGGTAAGCCTCTAATTCTATTGTTCTCTTTCTTACATTAAGTCAGCAATCTTTTTCACATTGACGTGATGTCTACAATTTTCATCACAAAACGCTTTTACTGTGGTACGTGGTTTAATGATAATTCTGCTTTGGTTCCAAACCTCTATCTGCCATCTTGCCTGCCCTACTACTTACAGCTTCGTGATTCCAGTTCTCTTGAGGTTTTATTCATAAAGAAGTATTTCAGATCGAAAACAAAAGTAAAGGACGTTGTAAGCAGACTAGAATCGGCAAACGGCCAGCTGGCAGGAAATTTCGCAAGGATGAATACCAGATATTGGGCCAGAAAACAAAACAGAGTGAACGTCAATAGAAGGCGAAAAAGCAAAGAGGAAACCAAAGCGAAGATGGAGAGATGACATCGAGGAGAAAACTGGTAAAACATGAATGGAAGTGTCACAAGATTGTCAAGTTTTAAAAAATCTGTGGAGGCCACCCCCTTGTAGTGGCGTGACAGACTGAGATGAAAATGAAAATGAAGTCTTTTTGCGATACTGGATTCTTTTTTTTGAACTGTTAGCCTTTTGAACTCTCTTCTTTTAAATTAAATGGGCTATTTTCCTAAGTAAGTATGTTTAATTCTATAGACGTTCTGACAGCATAGCAGCCACCCTCTTGTCTATCACGTTTCATTTGGTCATCAGAAATGTTACTCAAGTCGCCGTTTCGACTCCTGAGGATCCCATAGCATTGATTAACTAAAACTTGTTTGATTGAAATCATTTCTTTGTTCATGGATTTCTTCTTAGTCCTTTACACTTAAACATTTTATGGCTTGGTTAAAACGTCAATACAAAATTCAGCATAAAAAATTGATAAATATATTCATAGATATTCATAAATATAAATGATTCGGGGCAGAATGAGATGACCATGTAAATGAAAAGTTTGAAAGAAGCATAGTAAATTGTTTTTACATTTAAGAAGAACGAGAGAAAGTTATTTGCACAAGTTTTATCTTGAGATTCTCAAACCTCTGAATAAAGGTAGCTTTCCTTTTATATACAAGAAGACTGGTGACTAATAAATACCTAGTGAACGCAACACCGGCCTTTAGATATCAATCTCTTAGAACCTTCATAAAGGAATGAATGAGTGAGTAACTTGTATACATATCCTGATGCCTCACAATTGCATAGTTTTGCGTTTCACATATTAACTGGTAAAACAGTTCCCAATTATTGATTTCATGTAAACTATGGCGGGTTTTTGTGTGGTTAAAAACCATTTCGTAATTTCTTTATCAATGAGCTGTGTTGCATATGAAGGTTAGTAACATCACATGCCACAAGTGATTGGGAATTGGATCCTTCTTTTTGCTGTAAGCAAAGAATAAACAGAAGTTATAATTTTTTGTATTTTGTAATGGAACATACAGAGATATCTTGTTGATCTGGTACAAAATCTACGACAGGGCCTAGAAATATAATGACCCAAACCTTCTTTTTATACATTTTTCTCCTCTATCCTTTGGGGCACCTAGGAAATAAAGACCCATCTGTTTTCTATTGGACAAGGCTTAAAGTGAGCCTTCTCTACAAGAGTTCATTGATTGTACAATCAAACAAAAATAGAAATGAGTAAAATAAGAGAAGCCTAATCGATATACATACCCAGACGTTTAGGATATTCTTATGTATGTTTTATCAATCAAAGTCAGTCACATACAGTTTTCAAATACCTAACACATTAAATAAATACAGGTCTATCATGGTTTTAGGGTGTTGAAAGATTTAAACAATAAGCCAACTTTAATGTAATTATATATAGCAAAATTGCTTTTTCATGAACCAGATTTTCCTTTCTTCATGTTTATTTGAATGAAATTAAGTAAGCGGAAGAAGATCCTGATGGAGAGGTGGAAGATTTGAAGTAAATACGACAGAAAATAATATGCCTCGATAAATGTTTCTCACAGTGAAATATTTAACAGTGTCATTAATCATTAAAAGTTTATTTGCTCTAGAAATTTTAACAGTTCATGCTTAATAGGTGCCAAAGGGCAACAGAGGTGGTACCTTTGAGTTTCTATACATCCAACTATACCTCACTAGTGGTAACCCTAAAAAATTTGCTTCTAGCAAAGGGTCTGTTATATTTAAGAGCCACTAAACCATAAACCACAAACCATAAAGCTATAAGAGCTATGGAAGTGTGAGAAAAAGACAGAAAGAGGGTTAGACCAAGAGATAAGAGTAAACCGTAGATTTGAAAGTATTTAAGTCATATTGAAACAACAATGAAGTAATCATAAAGGGTTTTTTCTCGTCCTTTTACTGTTGAAGTTGAGAAGTCCTGAACACAATTACTGTCTTTATACATTCTTTTATAACTTAAAAAACAACAACCCAAGCCAAAACGTGGTTAGTATGTAAGCTGGCAGTAGAATAGCACCATCAATAGACATGATGACCAAACTCTGGTGACAACAACATTCTGAAGGGTATAATTAAAATTTTGTGGACCTTCCAGGCAAAACAAGAGGTGAAGTAATTCATAAGCAGTACTATGGAAACCATTATAGTACAACGATCTTGTGGATGATCAGCAAGGTGCTCCATGGAGCCACTGGCAGGAGAGATCTGGTCATAGTGATCAGTCTACAATCGATCCAATGATGATACTAGTACTGCTGGTGATGATGTTAATAATAATGATGATGCTATAATCATGATGCTAATGTTGTTGATGAAAATTTTGATTACGATGATGTGGAAGAAGAAATGGCGAGCGGCCGACCCAACTTGACCTTGGAAGAAGACCGAAGAAAAGGAAGAAAGAAGAAGATGGTCATCTTGATGATGATTATCGAAATAATGATGATTGTGATAATAACGGTTATTCGTAATGTAAAATGATTTACCTGCTGTTTTCTCTATACAAGTTTTATTTTGGTATTTCTATTATTGGTGTTTGACAAAATGAAGATAAGACTAAGACACCACACGCAAAAATAGAAGGGATGAAATGTTCTGTATCTACTAAGGCATCAAAGAATAGAAGGATTACTTTGGAAAACAAAGTAAAATGAACTCTGTGCTAATATTTCGTAGAACACTTGAACATCATTTTTAGGTGTTTAGTCTTTTCCATTCAAGAGAATGTTATCTTTAATTTTTTGTTATTTAAGGTATTGCCTTGTTTAATTGCAAACACACGTTTTGTGCAATGCCTAATATTATAGGCAGGGGCCTGAGGGTGTTCTTGAGATTGAAATGAATTAGAAAAATCAGATATTGCAATGATAACATTTAAATGAAAAATATCGTAAACGTATTTAAAACATAGGTATTTGAAAGATTGTTTTGTGATTTTAGAAGGGAATGATTTTAGAGATCCCACTGCACCAATTTTAAATGTGAGAAATTATTCAAAGTAATAAAGATTCACAACTAATTAAGCGTTAAGAAGATAAAACAGTGTGAGTAGTTAACCTGGCTTCTTGCTCTCTGCTGGTCCGTGCAGTGAAATACAAAACTGATTAGAGAAATAAGGGGTAGCAACTAAGAGACTTAGGATTGTCACTACACCTATCCAATTTAACAACATTTGTAAGGGTCTATGCATCCAGAATTTTTACAATTTCAAAAGGGAGCAGGGGAGGAGTTCGAGCCTCCTTGGACTACAACCTTGGCTTCAATTTATTAAATAAGTGTCTTTCCTGCTTTTATCTAGCAGTAAGAAGTACATTTTCTTTTGACAAGGGACTTTTGTTTTTGATGTTCTGTGGAATTGTATAAATGGGTCTGACAAAAAAAAATACGTTAAAAGGATTAAAATTTTTATTTCAAACATACAAATGAGATGAGCGGTACTTAAGATCTTTCTTTAATGAAATTCATTCCTGACATATCACTAATAGAGCCATTCAGTTTTTTACCTGACTGCTCTGACTGAATGGTAATTAAGGTCTCGATCAAAATGAGATAAATAAGATAAATGTCATAGGCAATATCATCTTGTANTTGTTATTTAAGGTATTGCCTTGTTTAATTGCAAACACACGTTTTGTGCAATGCCTAATATTATAGGCAGGGGCCTGAGGGTGTTCTTGAGATTGAAATGAATTAGAAAAATCAGATATTGCAATGATAACATTTAAATGAAAAATATCGTAAACGTATTTAAAACATAGGTATTTGAAAGATTGTTTTGTGATTTTAGAAGGGAATGATTTTAGAGATCCCACTGCACCAATTTTAAATGTGAGAAATTATTCAAAGTAATAAAGATTCACAACTAATTAAGCGTTAAGAAGATAAAACAGTGTGAGTAGTTAACCTGGCTTCTTGCTCTCTGCTGGTCCGTGCAGTGAAATACAAAACTGATTAGAGAAATAAGGGGTAGCAACTAAGAGACTTAGGATTGTCACTACACCTATCCAATTTAACAACATTTGTAAGGGTCTATGCATCCAGAATTTTTACAATTTCAAAAGGGAGCAGGGGAGGAGTTCGAGCCTCCTTGGACTACAACCTTGGCTTCAATTTATTAAATAAGTGTCTTTCCTGCTTTTATCTAGCAGTAAGAAGTACATTTTCTTTTGACAAGGGACTTTTGTTTTTGATGTTCTGTGGAATTGTATAAATGGGTCTGACAAAAAAAAATACGTTAAAAGGATTAAAATTTTTATTTCAAACATACAAATGAGATGAGCGGTACTTAAGATCTTTCTTTAATGAAATTCATTCCTGACATATCACTAATAGAGCCATTCAGTTTTTTACCTGACTGCTCTGACTGAATGGTAATTAAGGTCTCGATCAAAATGAGATAAATAAGATAAATGTCATAGGCAATATCATCTTGTAAACAAGACCATCACATGCCAATCCGCACGCCACAGATATTGTAATTAGAGGACTTGCCTGTTACATCTATAGTGTGTGCCACAAACTAGTCTTTTGTAAAATTTGTTTTAAATTTACTCATTTCAGCTTTGATAGAAAACAAGCTCGAAAAATATAAAATTGCTTTGTCAGTATTACAAGCATTTCCGTTCTGCACACTTTTTTGGTTTTTCTATTGAAAATAGGCTCTGAAATACTGTTCTTCAGCACACTTAGTTAGTCACTTCTCTCCAATCAGCTTTCACATCTTTGACTATTCTTTAAAACATCCACTTTGTCTTTCTGATGCGTCTTTGTCCCTGACGGTTCTACTCAAATGAATGATGTCTGATTCTCTCTTGTGCTTATCTAAAGGTGGGGCCTACCATTTCCTTGTTAGACATGCTCTGCCAAGGGATTTGAATTTGCATGGGATTTTCGTATCAATGAAAAAAGGAATTATCCTTTCATTAAATGGCAAGAGCAAATATACCAGTCCTATTGCATTTCTCTAACGAATTTTCAGAAATTGAATGCTCTGCCTCTTGTGTTACCTAAGCTGCTCTGTGAGTCTTGTATTTGATACGGACACTCCAAGTACTAACCTGTACTACAGGTTTCATCGTCAAAAGATTGGCTGCCTGGCTGGCTTTCCGATGGCTTCAACAACTTCATATAAAGAGGCCGTTCGCTGAAGCACCTTTCGGATATAGACGGCTACGGGGTTTTTGTTCCTGATGCGTCGACATTTTTTACGGGATGAGATTGTTTACCGTTGCCCAACCGCTTTTTCACCTGTACGCAGAAATGGCATTTAACTCCAAGAAGTCACTAGGTGAAGTTAACTCCAATTTTGAGAACTACTTTAAATCACACACACACACATACACACACACACACATACATACATACACACACATACACAATACAAAAGAAACTTCTGCAGCCCTCCAATTTTTATCAAAAAGCTAGAAAGTTAACAAGTTCTAGAATATATTACAAAGAACAAAACAACTCACTCTTTTCTATGACGAATTCCAAATGGGTATTTTTGTAAGGCTATATGAATGGTACTGATGTACAGAGCAAGCCTGTTTTTGGTTAGACTTGAGTGAAATAATAAGAGATTTTGTTGAAAGATGCCAAAATTTGAATTTTTTTTTCATAAACTCATCTTTGACCTCGTTCCTTCCTAAAGCTGGAAATCTCGGTTTGTTATTTCTGACGCTGTTTAGTTACGGTAATTGGATATCAGAGTCTCATTCCTCATCAAATTCATTAAGCAAAACAACACAAAAACAATAACAAATTTAAATAATTAACTCTTTATTTCCTTTTCTTTTTTCACCCTAAAGAAGGCTAGTGAGGGTTATTTTTTCTAATTAATTATTTGATCTTTGTACTTTTAAATCTTTTCAAAAATTTATTAGTTTATTCCCTCTCCTAATTCTATCTCAGAAAACATGCACGTAGACACAGCATGTCACTTATAAAGGAGAAAGGCTTTGGTAGCAATAACACGAGGGACCTGGCTGAGATTCGATCTAAGAACCTCTTGTGTAGTAAGCTGCTAATTTAATCACCCGCCCATTTCTGCAGAAAATTTGCTAAGCTAGTAATTAAGAAGAATTATTAAAATTCTTATTAATTCAAATTTTTTTTGTGTAGAGTGAAGTTTGGATAAGCAAAGACTCTATATGGCCTATCATTTAAAAACAGCATGAGAAATTTAGGTGAAAAAAGAAAGCACTTTAAAGGACTTCTCAATATGCACATTCCTCTGCCCCATTTAGCAACTTCCCTTCGTTAATATTCCTATCAGCATCATATTTCTTTTAAATTGTAAAACAAAAGCTTTTCAGCAACTTTATATTACATAGGTACTAGATCAGGATCAATTATTACACACTCCTCGTGGAACAAATTAGGATAACGTTTTCTGAAAAAGCCCCTGTTGGTGTAGAAATCTCCCTTTGACCATCAACAAATGCGACAGCTTCTTCTGTCAAGAAAATTCAAACACAAAGCTGAAAACTATGCCTCTTTCATTGAATATTTTTTTGAAAACGAACAATCCTTTCAGAGCTATAATAGCTTACTATAAACATCGAAACTATTCGAACTAACAGAAATATTTACAACCACCTAAAATAAAAATATTTGACCAACAAGTCTAGATTCAGTGCTGGAGAGAGGCAACGTGTTGTTACAGAAATGGGTATGATGGCGAAATGATTGTAACCCGCACACAAAATGGTTCCTGAGCTAAACGGTTATGGGTTAACACCTCTCACAAAATATATTTTTCCAAACACTAATCCATTCTGTTGTTTTTCTTTCTAGCCCAACTGTTGGTGCTTATTCTACCGATATGCTCTGCCCATTTGCCTTTTGCTTTTTCCACTTTTCCTGTGATGTCCTTTATTTTTCTTCTTGCCCTTAGATCTTCCTGATCTTTTCTCTCTTTTCGACGCCAAGCATTGCACTTTCCATGCTAAATACACATTCAAAATACGAATATCATTTAATTTGAATAATTCAAAAATATCTTTTCATCCTTCTAAGAATATTTTTATCCATTAAGGACATAAAATTATTTTTTGATTGCAGTCTGTTTCTATTTTGCTTGCAGTGGTGAATAATGTTTCTTTTCACTTTATTTTTAAACAACTAAATTCTTCTTCCTGGGTTTCCAAGCAAGGAGAAGGCTTGCAGAACTTCACCTGTGAACAACATGTCATTTTTGTCAGAGCATTTCACTTTCACATCTTGAATGTCATCACGATCATCAGTTTAATCATCCTCACCTCACCGGCATTGCCATCTCTGAACGTTTGTCTACTGTATCGAAAGCAGTAGGTGGAGCTTGTACAACTGACACATTTGTATCAAATGGTTATTAGATTTAGACCCTACCCTAAAGTATCAGTGACTGAGGAGTGAATTCTAATTTCTGGAAAGGTATATATCTACATATATGTATTGTATAAAACAGTATTTTTATTAACTTTAGAAAATTATTTTATGTATATATATTGTTTTCCGACAACTGGTTTATTACTCGAAAGGTCAGTACTGAAAACTAACAACTCATATAACAAAAAATAGCAAGGCAATTGTCAATAAAACAGTTACTTGAAAATTTAAAAATTCATTTGTAATGTGCGTGCGCAATGGGAAACCCTAGGAGATCAGATTTTGTGATTACTTGCACACGTGATTTCAGAATAATAAAGAAATAAATAAATAACATAAAAACAAAAAGTATATAAATAAGAAATATAGAGGATAATTTGATAGAAATACATATCGCTAATAAAAAGTAATGAAATATGAGATAACCAGTTAAGTAAAGCAGACAGGGGTAACATAAAAAAAACCAACTAGCTCAGGGGTTATCTTTATTAACTGGGATCATCATGTCCCCTCTGTGGTCCAGCCTAAGTGAGAAAGGCATTTTTATTACGTTTTTGCTTACTACGCTAATTTCGTTTGGGCCTTTGTTGAAGTAGGGCTTGTTTTAGGTCTTCATCTGTATTTATTAAGTTGAAGCTTTTGGTTTAAGGAGACAAAGGTTTTATCTTTAGGAGGTTTCATTAATTAGAACAGCGTATGAACAATCACCAGGGTATTATTTGCAAACAATATACCCAAGACTCCAGTGCTAGTGTTTATGTCAAGTACTGCAAGGTCAGTATGGCTTGTGAACGTGAAGAAGTCTATGTGTATCTTCTCCGCCCGAAGCAGAGGCACAGGTTTAGTGGTATCTAGTTCCGTTTGTGGTAATGAAGGGCAGTGCTGGCACTTACAGCAGTTGTTAATAATTCTGTTTATGGCACTAGAAACCATAGACCAGTTAACAGAAGACTTGAAGATCGTTTGATGAATGAGATATTTCTGGTGGGGAAAATAAAGTTTCTCTAGGACAGACTTGTATACTGGAATTAAAACTAAAATGTTTTGGTTAACGAGAACTAAAACCATTGTCAATAGAAAGGCGGGATCATATTTGCTTGTTTGGAGCAACTGGAGATTTATGAGTAGCCAGAAAATATCGGAAAAGCTGGTAAATTGTGTCTTTATCTACAGAGAATTGAAGGTTTTCATGGTAAACCTGATTAAAGGAAGCTATTACAAAGGGTTTTAGGTCATCAGCTAGAGCGTGGTCATCAGATGTAGAAATGAAGACGTTAGCAATCTTTGGTGACGCCTAATATGCAAAAGAGCACTACTAAGAGGATTAAGAACGTTAAGTAAGTGAGACTGTTCCTTAGCGTAGGATAGAACTGCTGTCTGATCATGTATTATTATACTGTAGGAATGTAAGGTATCTGTGATGGTAATATCTTTAAGTTGGCTGAAAGGTAGTTTATTATTGTTAACGATTAGGAACTATGAAGGTCTCAAATTCGTCAAGTGTAAAAAACTGTAAAGAGTGACAGAAAAAAAGTTATACCAAGAACTAAATTGACCTTAGACTTAAATAAATTCAAGTCGGATGATGGAGAAAATTACTTAAAAGTCCAAAAGTTCCACAGTCTGCCGATCCGAGGAAAGGTGAAGGTATGTATGCATATACGTATTTATCTTTGCACGCATGTATGTACAAAGAGGATCAACAACTGCATAAGGATGAAGGTGTTAAGAGAAAGACCTTCATGAGATCTAACAAACTGAACTGGTACGAGCCAGCAAAAGTAATTAGAATTCCTCCCATGATAATACCTATGGAAAATAAGAAAATCCACGTTTCGTCGCTGAGATGGAAGTTTGAAGAGTAGCAGCACAAGTAGGACCTAACAGATTACAAACGCATGTTTAAATTCGATCAAGAACATCAAGATGAAATGAAGGAGCACCTGTCCAGATGTACAACAGTACTCAATGCAAGGTAAGACAGTAGATTTATAGAAACACAATGTGGCCATGAGTGTTAGGGACGCAGAAGCAGACGTCCTAGTAGATTGACTAGAAACAATAGAAAGATCTGAAGATAATGACAAACCAAGTAACCCCAATGCTAAAGATATCTCAACTGGAAATGCAACCACGCAAAGTTAACTTCAGAATAGTTGTGCATAAGTATTGAAGGAAAATAAGGATTCAGGTTCCTATTGAATAACATCAGTTGTGTTTTTTCTCGCATTCAAAAAGATTCAGACCTCGATACTTTTAATTACCAGGTTGGTGTCTGGCGACGTTATGTCTGTCTCCTGGAGAGGAGGGCGTCTACAGCCTCGGTTGCTAGCTCTCCTAAAGATGGCATCTTAATAAAAACACCGGTAGTAGTGTCACCTCATCACCATTCCTTTCTGTTTATGCTCGACTGGATCTTTCAGCTGTTAGAATAAAAGAAATTAAAAGTAAAGTTAAGCCTGTTATGTTTTTTACATGCTTTTCAGAGCACTACTTTTCTTGATTCGATCCCCCTCTTCTGATTCTTGCTCAGTTATTGAAAGTATATGAGACCAAACTCAATTTCTAAGAATCTTAACAAGCAGCACACTGCTAATGCCTTTGGTGACTTTAAATCTTATTACATTCCTTCATTCATGAGTCATTCTAACAGAGCTAATAGACCTAGAGAAGTAACACACAACTTCACTCTTGTCCATAATCTTGCATAACTTGTTGATTTTTCAACAAGATGTTCTCACTCATACGAAGGAGAACCTTTTTTTTAGAGCTCTTCTTGACTTCTCTTTCTGAGCATTG
The DNA here is from genome assembly GCA_003991215.1 of Morbakka virulenta. Lineage (NCBI taxonomy): Eukaryota > Metazoa > Cnidaria > Cubozoa > Carybdeida > Carukiidae > Morbakka > Morbakka virulenta. Next base: position 2,803,496 of record RDPX01000039.1, read on the forward strand.
CACAGTTTCATCTTTACCTGATTTTCTGATCACCTTGTTTCCACTGTTAAGGTTAAAGTAAGCATCACAAATCTTTTTGACAAGCCATATTTTCGTAAGATTTAAAAAATGTGGTCAGGCTGTTGTGACAAAATTGTGGATTTTGTCTATTTGTTTGTGATGTTCAATGAAATTTAGTTTTTAGCAAATCGGCTTCTGTTGCTCCAACTAAGTTCACAGAGTGGGTAGTCGGCATCGAAATCTTTGTACCTAGTCGTAGACGCAAAGTCAAACCTCATTCTCTTCCATAGTTCAATGGTCTTTGACCTTCTGGAATTGCTCTTTGCAATAATTTCTATGTTCAATTTTTAACGTGAAGAACTGATGAGTCTCGAGTTTTTTTCAGACATGCTAGCAGTGCTTGTAGAAGGTTAATTTTTTATGGTAAATCGCACTATGCTGAGCGAGCTCGGGAATCGATTTTTACTCCAAGACTTAAAGGTCGAAATTTCTGGAAGATTAACTACAGTCTTTTGAATTTTGGTAAGTTGGCTATTCCTGTCATCCAGATACAATGGTTTTTACAAGATTGTTTTCCATTAATTAATCTCAAATGACACGCAAACTGATTGTATTTTGAATTCTGTCATCATCATCATCAATCCAAGGTTACTGGCATAAGTAATTCATGGGGTCAATCTACACCTCATAGCCTTGATTTGATTTCAGTAGTCTTTCGAGAGTGATTCTGAGCTGTCTTCATTGCTGTTCAAACATTTTAACCTTGCCCAATCAAAGTTGTTTTTTCGTCAAAGAAGTTTTTCGTCTTCCTGGAAAGTTTTTGATGCTGTTACCGTCTTTAAAAATATAGGTATTTCATCTGGTACTTGCAAATAACGACCTGTACGTTTTCTTTCTGAAATGAGTAAGGTCTTCGAACGAATTATTCACAATGTACTAGTAGAGTTCTTGCAGAACCCAGGTCTCGTTGTCGATGTTTACTGCAGCTTCCACAATCTTCCTCCACTGGTGACCTTTTGAGTGTAATCACGGAAAATATCTATTGGTTTATGGACAAGTCTGGGGTAGGAAGAGCTGTAGCCCTTGATATTCCAACGCATTTGATGAGGTGTGACACGTAAGCTTGCTCTATAAGCTTTCTGGTTATGGCATCAGTGGAAGGGTCTTCAAAATCCTTTAATTCCTTCTTTCAGATCGTATTATGCCTGTCACATTGGATGGGAATACATCTGATGAAAATTCCATTTGCGCTGCCGTTCCTCAAGGTTTTATTCTTGGTCTAACTCTCTTTCTTCTTCACAAGAATGATCTTCAGGAAATTTGGTTCCGCTTATCGACATCTACGCTGATAACACTATGCTGTACTCCAGCAATGACCACAAGGCAACGTAGGAGGATGAAGTGTAACTTGCATAATATTCAGAATCTGACTGTAAAGGGGCCAGAGAATGAAGAAGGAGGCGGGCTGGTTTCTTTCAATGCAGCTAAAACGCAGCCCATGCCGTTCAACTAAAAACGGAAGCCCTTATCTCCCTTCAATATTTATGGAATTTCACTCTGGTGTTAACCCTGGTGAGGTTTTGTCTTCTTTTGAGGAATGTTTATCAAGGAGGATGATTGGGTTGTCATTTTCTCCATATCTTTCTTGGAGTTCTTATATTCAATCTCTTGATGAGTCTGCTTCTGAAACGTTACATTCTTTGTATCATTCTAGAGACTATCTTACTCCTAAAGCCATTTTTTATCTCTATAAATCTATCATTTAGGCTTCATCGGAGTACTGTTTCCACATCTGAACAGGTACTCTTTCATCTCACGTCAAAGTGGTTGATCGAAGTCAGAGACGTGTTTGTAACTTGATTGCTCCATATCTACCTGCTTTCCTTCAGCCTTTGCTTCGTCGACTGAATGAAATTTGACATGCGCTTTATGAGTTGAGAGAAAAGACTAAATGTTGCTAAAAGTCTTTTTACAAACACCATATCCAAAACAATTACTGAATAAGCCAACGTGCCACCACTTATAAAATGGCTTTTAAGTATCCGGAGCTTTAACACGTTATTTATCTGATTTATCCATCCACAAGTTCCGTGATACGAGTCAAAAGATCACCAATGGAGCGAGATTCTTTAAATGCTACTGAAGATTAACAAAAAAAACTAGGTTCTGCAAGAATTCTGCTACTGCATTGTTGATACGTTTTTCAAACGCCTTTCTAATGACAAGGTGAAGACGCACAGATCAATATTTGCCAGGATCACAGGGACCACCTGGATGCTTTAAGATAGGAACAACATGTGAAACTTTCCAGAATCTTGGAAAGGTAGATTGCGATAGTTAATGATTGAAAAGTTTTGGACAGCATTGGAAATGGTCCAGGAACACACTATTTAAGGACAAATACCCCATCAAGCCATTGCAATCAACCTCGGATTAATGATAGCAGAGTCTAAATTCTATCAGTTAGCAAAAGAAAGTACGGTAAAGAAAGACAAATGTCATTTAGAGAAAAATTATCGAAAAACAAGAACATGGAAAATCGAACACCATAAAAAAAGGAATAGTTGACTTGTAAGAATCGTACGTAGCAGGAATAATTAACTGGAGCATAAATGAACTTAAAGGAGTCGATTGGAAAAGGAAACAGCTTCTACCAATCTATTGGGTATTGCACCCACAGGAGGATGTTGATAGGCTTTATTCTAAAAGAGCGAATGGTGGTAGAGGTTTAATCAGTGTTAAGGATTGTGTTGAGATTGAGATAAATAGTTTGTCCAGCTATGTAGAACAGAACAAAGGGCATCTTCGAAAGGCCCTTAAAGAAGAAAACTTGTTAAAGGAAACAACCAAGGAGAAACGGATGGTAGCTTCTGAAGAGTAGGTGCTGCATGGCCAGTAAGAAAAGCTGACTGAAGGAATAAAAATTGCTGAGTCACGGAAATGGCTGAGGAAAGGTAAACTGAAGAAGGAGACAGGGGGGTTTTAATGGCCGCTGAAGATCAGGTGTTGAGAGCAAATGCTATTAGGAGCCACATGGAAAAACAGAATGTTTCATATGAATGTAGAGTGTGATGAAAACGAGAACCTATTGCTCATGTAGTGCCTGAATGTGAAAAAATGGCCCAAATTTAATATAAGAATTGGCGACATGATAGGATTGGGACGCTAATCCACTGGGAGCTTTGGAAAACGTATGGTTTTGAATGTACAGAGAAATGGTATGACCATAATCCAGCTGGTGTTTAGAGAACGGAAAAATAAAGATTTTGTGGGGTTTTAGAATTCAAACAAAGTGGCAACTGAAGCACAACCAACCTAACATTGTCCTACGCAAGAAAGAGGCAAATGAATGCAAAGTCATTGATGCTGCATGCTCTTTAATGGAAGAGTGACCAAAAGGGACGAAAAAAAAGTAAGAAAAGTACGAAGATCTTAGAAGAGAAGTGACAAACCTATGGAGTGTCAGGAATGTAGTGATATACCCATCCTCATTGGAGCCCTTCGTACATCGAATGGACTATGGGGTAAACAAATCTGCGAAAGCAACATTTCGTCGAGATAAACTGAAAAGAACGAGTTTAATAGTCCTAGACAAAGACACTGCAGTTAGAAATTTGTATCCTGAACAGACATACACATACCTTGCTATAAGTGAAAAAAGAGTACTATAGGCATATCCGTCTAGTATTAAAGATTGAGTTGAACTCAAAAAAATCGAATTAAAGCCGTAAACAGCTTGGCCGTACCTATTGTTCAATAAAGTTTCAACATTCTAGACTGACCTAAGGCGTATGGATACCAAAACTAGAAGATTAATTAAGTCAGAATGAAGGAGAAAATTTGCAAGGAATACCACAGAAGAGTTAGATTAGTGCTTTAAACCGAGCTTAACTCAAAAAACAGAATTGAGACAATAACACCCTTGCTGTACCAGTTGTACATTACAACTACAACATAAAAAACTGGAACCCTTCGTGACGATAACCGTACAGACTGTAAAACTAGAAAACTTTTCACATCAAATGGTATGCTCCACCCCAAAGCAGATGTTGATCGTCCCTATTTGCCTAGAAGCGAAGGAAGACGTGGACTCGTACAACTTGAAATGTCTTATAAAACTGCGACAATTGTAATGAGACAATATCTTGAATCAAATGATTTTTGGATATTAAAACTAATAAGCAGGCATGACATGAGTTAAAGGCTGCACTCGGTTTATAAAGAATCCCAGAAATGTCAAAACGAATTAGGTGTAGAAATAACCGAAGAAGATGAAGATGGACCTGAACCAACACCATCTGTGAAGCAAGTTGAAATTAATGCTAAAAGAAAAGCACATAAACAGCTTCCCGATCATTGGAACTAGATAGGTCTGCAGGAAAAGCAAACATCCTCCACGAAGCTAAGAGGCTGATGTAGGTGAAAATGCAACCCACCGGTGGCTGAGGAGTGCAGGTCTTAAGGCAGAGACATAAGGCTTCATAATCGCAGCACAGGACCAAAGCTTATTTACACGGAATTACCAAGCAAAGAAATTGAAGCATGGAGCTAATCCTAAGTGCTAGTTCTGTGACCAGCATACGGAAACAATAGATCACCTTGTGTCAGGATATGCAGTACTTGCTCCGAAGGAGTATGTCAAACGCCACGACAGTGTTGGGCAATATCTCCACTAGGGTATAAGTATTGACACCAATCCCAACTGGTATGAACACCATCCTCTACCAGTCACAGAAGGAGAAAAAGCTACTATCCTGTGGGACTTTCCGATTAACACTGACCGAAAGACTCAAGCCAACGGTCCTGACATTAATATTAAAGATGGGAAAAACAAAATGACACTTTAATTGGTATGTGTGCCAAGTGATTAAAACATCTCAGTTAAGGAATTCGAAAAGTTAAGCAAGTATAAAGACCTGGAGGTAGAAATTAACAAATGTGGAACGTCAAAGCTAGAATTGCTTCAGTCATTGTCGGGGCACTGGAGATGATTAGGAAAGGTACTCAAAAACATATAGAAAAAATACCTGGAGAGCATAAACTACAAGAACTCCAGAAAATTGTCCTCACAGGCATTGTTCATATTCTTCGAAAAGCACTCTCAATTTGATAACTTAAAAGTCATAAACCTTCCGATTTTCATACAGCAATTTTACAAATTTTTATACTTTTCATAGTTTTTAGTAATATGACAATAGTTCTCGTGCTAATGTTTCTACTTATTTGTCAAAATTATTTTTATACTCTTTTCAATATGTCAATCGTCCCTTTAACGTTCGTGTCATGTTTCATAGGATCTTTACTTTACAGGGTAAACCTAGGGCGGATAAAGCATACAAATACTAAAACGCATACGTGACGAAATACTATAATAATAACAAAGTTCATGTCCAACATGACAGCCCGCACAGGGAGATGGTATTCACCTGCCAGACGAGAAAACTTAACCCCGGCTACGACCAGTAGCTTTAGAGGTTAAGCTCCTTCCTCAATATGTTGGTGGTCCAATGATGGTAGATGTTTGGAGTCCACCCAAGACATCAGGGATGCCCAATTCTTTCAAACTGCGCTCCAAGCGCTTCGTCACCACTCCTAAGCTTCCCACGACGATTGGGACAACGCTGCTACATACGCTATGTAACTTTCGGATTTGTTGGACCAAAGGAGAATACTTAGTGACCTTTTCTTGTTCCTTAGCTGTCACATTTAAATCGGAAGGCACAGCAAAATCTACAACCAGCCATCTATTCTTAGTGCGGTCAACAACAACAACATCCGGACGATTACNTGCCCAATTCTTTCAAACTGCGCTCCAAGCGCTTCGTCACCACTCCTAAGCTTCCCACGACGATTGGGACAACGCTGCTACATACGCTATGTAACTTTCGGATTTGTTGGACCAAAGGAGAATACTTAGTGACCTTTTCTTGTTCCTTAGCTGTCACATTTAAATCGGAAGGCACAGCAAAATCTACAACCAGCCATCTATTCTTAGTGCGGTCAACAACAACAACATCCGGACGATTACATTCCACCTGTTGCATAAATAATAATAATAATAATAATAATAATAATAATAATAATAATAATAATAATTTGTCCTGGGCATGACGATAAACTGGATCCGACTGTGTAGTTTCGACGTGGGCGAATGAGGTTACCCTTTGCCACACCTACCTCCAGGTCACCCTTGGGCAAGGTGTAGCACCAGTTAGCCTACTCCGAGACCTTGAAATTCCGGGTTGACGTCCGGCGGAGTTAAGCCTTTTCCCGGCCAGGACGAGGTCGTAAGCCTTGGTTGGCAATCGTCCTATGAGAAGGAAAACTCAGAACAGTAAACCAACCGAAGTTGTAAATTCTAACTTGACATCTGGCGGGATTTAGCTGTGTCGCATGGTCAGGATTGGGTCTTTAGCTTTGAATAGTAGCTCTCCTGGAGATGGTGTCTCAATAAAAATACTGGTTGTAGTGCAACCTTAAATTCACTAATCTTCTAAAGAATGTTAAATGGAAAACCTTAGTAATGAATATAACGGCGTGAGCGAGACTGGAACTGTATGTGAAGGCCTCTCGCCCGGCAGGTGTTACCTGGCACAGCAGCGGGGATCCGGTCGTTATCATACGACTGCTAGAATGAAGTGGACTAAGGAGGTTAACAGGATCATTATGGAATGCTACTATCGTAGTAAACCCTTTAACGAAGAAGGTAAACCAGTCAGAGGGTATAGACACATAATTTTTCACGAGTGGAAAGATAAAGGTTTGTTTAAATCAACTGAGCAACGCGTTTGTGATCAAGCAAGGTCTATTAGAGTAAATGGATGGTTACCGGATCTAGAACTAGAAATGATCAGACGGAAAATAGAAAATGAAGCACAAACCAATGAAACGAGATTAAATGATGTGTTAGATGAAGAGAGAGCCATAGATGAGGGTGGGAATAAAACTGATCTAGGAAATGAAACAATTACCCAAACAAATGAGATAAAGACAAGAGAAGTAGAGGAAAACGACATAAATCAGGAACAAAAACAAATTATAGATGAGCTTAAAGAAATTTTGAGAGAAGAAAAAGATGGCATATCCTTCAACAAGGTCGATAAGAAATCCCTTAACAAAGAAACCGAGAAGGTTAATGAATCTACCATGTATATAAAGACTTAAAACATCACTGAAACAAATAATTTAATAAGAGCCGCAAGTGTATGGGTTACAAGTAAATTAGGGTTCAAGACATTTGAAAGGAGGCAAAAGAAGGAGCCTAGGTGGAAGAGAAGGATTGAAATTGATATAAAAAGGCTGAGGCATGATGTAAGTTTACTCGATAGGAAATGGAAGGGACAACTAGGTACAAAGAAAACAATTAAACTGAGAAAGCTAGAAGAAAAATATAGAGTGAAACAAAAAGGGTTAAACACTGTAATGCAAGAACTGAAACAAGGAATGAATGCCAAAGTTGTAAAAATTAAGCGATATGAACAAAGAATCAAACAACTAGGACAAAATAGGTTATTTGATTGTAATCAGAAGAAATGTTATGCTGAGTTAAGTGGAGGTGGTATTAGAACGGGTGAGGTGCCTAATGCCGAGGAGAGCAGGAACTTTTTTGGGGGACATCTGGTGTGTTAAAAAGGAGCATAATAAGGAGACCATTTGGCTGAAGGAAATGAAAGAAGAACTGAATAGTGAGCATCACTTTCAAGATGGCGTAACTATTACGTCAGAAATGGTGAAGAAGCAATGTAGAAAGATGCCCAATTGGAAAGCACCAGGAAAGAAAAGGTGCAAGCGTTTTGGATTAAGAACCTTAGAAACTTGCACGACAGAATTGCAGAACAGTTGAAGAAGATTTTGATCGAAGAACAATATCGCCCCCAGCGGATGCCTTATGGCCACACCGTCCTATGCCAAAAGGATATTTCAGAGGGAAATGTTGTTGAAAATTACCGCCCAATTACATGCCTCCCAATTATGTATAAGCTGATGACTGGAGTAATATCAGAGGAAATGTATGCATATTTGGAAAGAGAAAGTTGTTGCCCGAAGAACTAATGGGTTACAGAAGCAAAAGTCGTGGGACAAAAGATCAACTATTAATCGACAAAACAGTGTTAAAAGATTGAAGGAAAAGGCACACAAATCTGGCTATGGCATGGATTGATTATAAAAAGGCCTATGGTTTTGTCCCCCACAGCTGGATAAAGGAGTGCATGGATATATTTAGAATAGAAAAAAACGTCAGAGAATTTCTAAAGAAAAGCATGGAAAAGTGGAAGCTGTCTCTTACATCTAATGGAGAAGAACTGGGAGATGTAGAGGTGAAACGAAGTATCTTTCAAGGTGACAGCCTTTCACCATTGTTATCTATCCTATGTATGATACCAATGACTCTTATTCTCAGAAAAGTAAACGCAGAATATGAATGGCATAGGGGAAAAGTGTTCTTACATCACTTACTTTTTATGGATGACTTAAAACTCTATGGGCAAAAATGAGGACGACATTGACTTGTTGGTGAAAACGGTCCATTTATATAGTGAGGATCTAGGCATGGAATTTGGAATTAAAAAATGTAGTGTGCTGATTTTGTAGAGGGGTAAGACTACTAGGTGTGAAGGTATAGATCTTCCGAATGGGGAGGTAATGAAGGAGGTTGAAGAGGAAGGTTATGCGTATTTAGGAATAATTGAGCTAGAGAAGATCAAAGAGGACGAAATGAAAGACAAGACATAAAAGAGTATAAGAGGAGACTGAGATTAATTTCGAAATCCAAATTGAACGGAAAAAATAAGATAACAGCAATAAACACCTGGACAGTAGCAGTTTTTAGATACGGGGCGGGGATAATTTAGTGAAGAGACAGTGAGTTAACAAGGATTGACAGGAAAACTAGAAAATCAATGACGATGTATGGTGCGTTCCACTCAAAAAGTGATGTTGATAGGCTTTATATGAGACGAAAGGAAGGTGGCAGAGCTTTGAATAGCATAGAAGCAGTAGTAAGAACAGAAGAGAATAGTCTTGGACAACACGTTTTGAATTCCGAAGAACCACTTATGAAAGGTGTGAAAGAAGCCGAGACCATTCAAGTGGAAGGAACCCAAGAGAAGTTGTTTACACTCCTCCAAAAGCGGGAGGAGTGTAAACAACGATGGTTGGAAAAAAGTATGTATGGCCAGTTTGTGAAAGAAACTGCCGAAATGGTAGGTAAAGAGAAGACATGTAACTGGCTAGCAAAAAGTGACTTGAAAATAGAATCAGAGGCTCTGATATGTGCTGCACAGGAACAGGCAATTAGAACAAACTATATTAAACATAAAATTGACAAAAATGTAGACAGTCCTATATGTAGAATGTGTGATAATAGAGGTGAGAGTGTCTAGCACCTAATTAGCGAGTGTGAAAAGTTAGCACAAAAAGAATAAGACACGATGGAGTTGCTAGAAGGATTCACTGGGACTTATGCAGGAAGAATGGTTTAGAGCACAAAGAGAAATGGTAGAAAATTCCCCGGAAGGAGCGATGGAAAATGATAAAGTTAAGATTTTGTGAGACATCAGTACACAATGCGATAATGTAATTGAAGCAAGAAGGCCAGACATTGTATTAATTGATAAAAAAGAAAATACATGCATTATCATTGATATCGCTGTACCAGATGACAAAAGAATACAAGAGAAAGAAAAAGGGTAAGGAAATACCAAGATTTTAAAAGAGAAGTAGGAACACTCTGGGGCTTGCGAAATGTGCAAATGGTACCTGTTGTGATAGGAGCTCTGGGAAGTGTTGGCAAAGGGTTTCGAAAATGGATTCAAAAACTGGAGACAGAGCACAATATTGGGAATATGCAGAAAACGACCTTGTTAGGAACTGAAAGGATAATAAGAAGAGTACTAGAAAT
>RDPX01000039.1:2814903-2856104 GCA_003991215.1 Morbakka virulenta
GGGCGAGTTTTCACGTCCTTGACACTACCTTTCCATTTTTGCTGGATGATGACATAGTCGATTTGGTTTCTTGTTCTCCCATCTGGGGATGACCATGTGTATTGATGTCGGGGATGGTGCTCGAACATTGTGTTTGCAATTACTAAGCCATTTGTGCCGCAGAAATCAAGTAATGTACTGCCTCTCTCGTTTCTCTCTCCAAGACCATGTTTATCGTGGGTACTTGTCGAGGTATCAGATTTTCCAACCTTTGCATTCATGTCTCCAATTACCATTAGCATGTCCCTGTTTGGAATAGAGTCGATCGTGTCTTGGAGCATGTCATAGAATTGTTCCAGTTCCTCGTCACTTGCAGCACTAGTTGGGGCATATGCTACGACTATGGAGAGATTAAATGGGCTTCCTTTGATCCTTAGGTGCAAAACACGGTCACTAATTGGGCTATATCCTATGATGGACTTGGATACTGCCTCTGATATAATGACTCCCACTCCGTGACTGTATCCTTCGCCTTCCTCCTTACCTGAAAAACAAATAGTTTTCCTTTCTGATCTAAAACTTCCTTTCCCTCTCCAGTTTGTCTCACAGATGCCCAAGATTTGAATGTTGCATCGGTCCATCTCATCGCACACTATCTTCAGCTTTCCAGGTTCTTTCATCTTTCTGACGTTCCATGTTCCAATATTAAGAGGCTTCCTCAGTTGTGTTCTTCCAGTAACCAATTTGTCATTGCCAGCCTGGTCGCCTACTGTGCAACGCGTCCCTTGTTTACCCACGCGACGGACGATGTGGTATGGATTTCTTTGTGTCGTAGTCATGACGAAAGAAGTAGTCTGGAGGTGTTTGTAGTGCTAGTAGGGCCCCCAACGTCCTTTCTACCACCGCAGTCCCTACATTTAGGGGATGCGCCCAGCCGTTGTCCTGTTTGTCGGATCTTCCGCCTGACCGCCTGATGCATCAGCCGTTGGTCACGATCTAGGGATTCATCCGCCTAATGCATCATCCATTGAGCTGCTGCCCTCAACTTCACCGTTACCCTGGTAGGGGAGCTTTGGGGTTGCTCGACTTGCTCAAGGTCTACCCCAAGACTGCGCAGGGAAGGAGCGCCTCACACCTCCTTGCAGGTTATTGGTTGTCTGTGAAAGCCAACCCCCGCTGCGTACCCAAGAAAATAAAGGCATCTGAGGTTTAATTTCCTACTTGTTCATTATGGATGACATCTGTTTCAGCTTATTATATACGAAAAAGGTATACCTCAAAAACAACAGTCGTATGATGGTCAGGATAAAATTACTTGAACATATTGTTCACCACAGCAACATCTGATACTTTTGTCTAAGTGTGCTCAATATGACCATCCTTATCAATCAACATACGGTTCCCGTTAAAAGGAGCAAGTTACAAAGGAGCAAGTATATGTATATATGTATATATGTATATATGTATATATGTATATATGTATGTATATATGTAACTTGCTCCTTTGTAACTTGCTCCTTTGTACGTCCACCCAACATACAATCCCTAGACAAGTGTTACAGAGAAGAATTAAACGAGAACAAGGCAGAACTAAAAACTTTGGACTCAGACATTTTGGAGTTAATTATCAAGAACTAAGACGAGGAAACAGCTGATAATGATATAGGCTTGCAAGAAAATTTTCTGTAATCTGCAGTCCGTACAAGATAAACTGAAAAAAGTTGAGAACGCGACAATCTACCAAAGTAATTCACAGAGCAATTTGGTGTCATTAGTGTCAATTTCATCCAGCAGTCCATAACATGGATGGAAGTTAAACGTGAAATTGCCAAAGATGTAACTGAGAAAATTTAATGGAAAGGTTCACGGGTGGTAGGAGTTCTGGGGTGGCTTCTGTTTGGCCATTCATGAGAATAGAGACTTAGTATGTACGGATAGATTTAAATATTTAAGGAGTTTTTTCAGAGAATCCCGTGAAGTCAGTTGTTGTCGGAAAGCCAGTGACAGATAAACAGTATCCAATTGGAATCGATTTGTTAAAGAAACGATATGCAAAGCCCATTATGATTCAGCAAGCTCACATGAATGGGCTTATTTGTCTACAGCCAGAGCTCAACGTAAAAGATGTCATCATTGTGTTAGCTCCATAATGAGATCGAGGATCAATGTGCGGGCTCGAGGTGATCGGTGTGTGAAAAAGTCAACACATTCTGCTTTTATCCTTCAATTCTGTTGGAAAACCTGCCGGAATCGCTGCGGATTTAAATGATTCGTATGCGAAAAAGGATCAGATGGAATGTCAAATGGATGACATGATTGCGCTATGAAAGAAGGGGGGTTCCATCAGGGAGAGCCACATGCCCTTGGTTCTTTCGGGGAGGAATGGAAGGAGCGAATCTGAAGGATATGGAGTGGGAACAAGGCCTAAAGCATCAGGGAAAGAAAGAGATCGATGACGAATGGACGAAAGAAGTACATGTTTTGTTTGGATGAAGAACATTTGGGAGAACATGCTCCAGAGTAAAGGACAATGAGAAGGAAAGCAATTTTAAGGAAACATGCTAATTGTTTTGCTTGTTTAAATGCAGACCATAGGGCTACCGATTGTTGTAGAAAATTTTATTGTTCTGAGTGTAAGGGTCGGCACCACATTTCTATTTGCTTCAGAGTGCCTAAGCACATCCCTTGGGTCAATCCATAACTAAGGAGGCACTGATTAGTATTAGCACACCACCTCTTAACCCCAAGGCTAATTCTTGGGTGGGAAATGCCTAATGTGGAATGGAGAAAGTTTCTCTTCGGACAGCCTTAGTGAGAGTAGGTGGAAAGCTAGGGAGCCAACTTCGAGCTTTGACACTGGACCCCATAAATCATTTATTATCAACAAGACTGTCACTAGTCTAACTTAGGCCAGCTAGGCAAGAAACCGTAGCAATTAAAGTATTCCGAAAGACGAAATCTGATGTTGAAGTGAAAGATGGTATGGAGTTAGCTTTGATTACGTTGACTGGTGGAAAGAGTGTGAAAGTAGAGTGCTTACCACCTTAACCAAGTCTATTTTTCAGATTTCTGTTACAGTCAAGAGGAATTACAGGTTATTGTTTGGACTGGAGTGAATTATCTTTTGGAATTTTAACCAGAGGAGTCAATACGAGGTGGGAAGCTTATGAGCCAGTGGCTGTAAAGACAAGTCTGGAATGGTAACTTTCTGGACAAGTAAAAGGAGGTAAGTTGAGTAGTTTCTACTTCAAATGTTAATTTTGTCATGAGTGAGACTACAAGGGACTAAAAAAGGTTACACGAAAGTGTAAAGAAGTTATGGGGCCTTGAGAGCTAAGGCATAAGGGAAGAAAATGAAGTTCATGGGACTAACTGACAACGTATTTTTTACAGGAGAGCGTTAACAAGTAGGTCTACCCTGGAAAGTGAGGGCATGACGATTTCCCATCTAATAATGATATTTCCTTGTATAGGCTTAGAGGTCAACTCAGAAGGTTTAAGAAAGATCTTCAGACACTTGAAAACATAATGAAATTATTGTTGAGGAGGGAAAATCAGGAGTTATTGAAAAGGTTTCAGAACTTGTAAATTCAGGTAAGATACATTTTATAGCGTATCAAGCAGTAATTCGAAAAGATGCTGAAACCACCTCATAAAAAATAGTGTTTGTTTGTTATATTATTTACCTTGCTATCCAATACCTTTATGCGTTTAATTTCTTTTAGCTATTTAACACCACCCCTCCCCCCCCCCCACACACCCACACACNAAGACGCCCTTAATGAAACTGTCCACTTGAAGAACGTCTCAGTACCACGAAACAAAAAACCCCAACAAACCCCTAGCTGGTGAATTAATACGATTAAAGGCAAGGGCCACTCAAATACGTCTTACACTTCCCTACTTTGGTGCAAATTCAGTACCTTGGCTTAAACTTGATTGGCCGAGCGTCAACACGCGATGGAATAACAAAGTTTGGCTCACATTTCCCCCAACAATTTTTGCTCACTGCGGTAATTGCCTAAAATGGCCGGGCAACAAACAAACAAAAGAGTAGGATATCTGAGGTATCTTTAAATGATTGTCTTCATCTTGGGCCACCAATGACTTTACTAATATTCTATATTCTTTTTAAGGTTTAGGGAAATTAGAGTTGCATTGGCAGGGGGCGTTGAGAAAGCTTTTAAAATATAGAGGTCATCGTAAAGGACGACGGCAATTTTTAAATCACTAATCACTCTTTGGATAAGTGATATTTATTTAGAGGATCGACATATTTTTGTATATCGTTTTAAGCGGGTTGTGTTTGGTGTAAATTCAAGTTCCTTTATTTTGGATGCTGTATGGAGACATCATATAGAGAGTTTACCAGGAAATTGATCCTTACTCTGTGACCAAAATGAAGAAAGGTTTTTATGTAGATGACTTAGAAATTGTTGGTATATATCTTAAGAAGCTTATACCTTTTCATAATAAGGCTGTAGTAAGATTGCAGGAAGGGGGTTTTAGCCTTCGTACGTTTAAGAGAAATGATACTAAAGTAATTCTAAAATAGAGAAACAAGAAACAAAGAGTGATAAGGAGATAGAGCACATTGTATCAGAGCAATGTTCCTTTGCTAAGAAGACGTTTGGGCACATGAAAGAGATTAAAAACAAAACAAAATTGTTAGGAATACCAATAAAGACACCTTTGAATTTGACTTAAAGAGAATGTTGATGGATGGAAATGAGGTTACTAAAAGAAGCATCCTTAGTCAAGCCCCATGGCTGTTACAGCTAAATTATTGTTTCTGGATAAATGTCTCCTAAAATTAGGTCAGGATGAGCCATTACCTAGGAAAAAGTTTCCATTGTGAAAAAATGCTTGCATAGTTTAAAAGTAAGGGCAATATTTATACCTAGATATGTTTTGATAAAGATGAAGACGAACTTTTTTCCTGTCAGGTACATGGCTTTGGTGATGCAAACTTAAAAGCTTACAATCTTGAGATTTATATGGTGTATGAAATACTAGGGGTATTTTTACAAAGTTACTATGCTCAAAAACAAGAGAGGGCTCATTAAAATCACTGAGTTTAACTAGATTAGAACTTATATCAGCTAGAATTTTATCAGTTTTAATGAAAACCGTTAAGAATGCATTAAGTTCACAAGTTAAGTTGGATTGCACTAAGTATTGCGTAGACAGAAAGACTGCCCTCTACTGGATTTATAACAATGGGCAATGGAAACAAATTGTGCAGCAAAGGGTTAATGAAATTCTAAGATTATCAAGGAAAGAGTGGGGACATGTGAGTGGAGTGGACACGCTGCCGACTTAAGATCTGGAGGTGTAACAGCAGAACAGTTAAAAGAAAGTAATTCGTGGTGGGAAGGTCCACAGTGATTGATGGATGGCGAGACCCACTGGCCAAAGCCATTGGTTGAAGTAAGTCTAACAGCAGCATTAGAAACGGAAAGAATAAAAGTTACAATGAGTGTGATTACCGAAGACGTTTCAAGAGTTAGTAATGCCATGGGCGTAGGTAGGCATAGTACACTTAAGAAACTTCTGCGAATTACAGCTATTGTTTATCGTTTTATAAATAACTTGAAATTAAGAGAGAGAAGTCACCCATCTACAACCTGTTTAGTTTGCTAGAGAATGAGAATGCGAAGTTGCAGATTACGCTTTGTCAAGCAGATATGCAAAGCAGTTCATACTTTTTAAGAACACCAGCAAGAATCTAGGTATCAGAAACGTGAATGGTATATTTGTGTGCCATGGTAGACTTAAAAATTTTGATCTAGAAATTGAATCGAGGTTTCCCATCATCCTACCGAAGGACCATAAGTTTACAAAAGTCAGTTGTACGAGAATGTCACAGTTGAGTTAAAAACTAAAAAGTGAGAGCTACGTCAGCTGAAATTAGATGTAGGTTTTCGTTTACACTTGGTAAACAGTATGTAAAGAAAGTAATGCGAGATTGTTTCGTTTGCCGCAAGCTTGAGAGAAATCCATTCCAGTCCAAGCAAATGTACCATTACCAGAGTCACGCAGTTATATAGGTATTGATCTTGCATGTCCATTTATTATAAGACAAAGGAAGGTATGATGAAATCATATATAGCTTTGTACACTTGTAGTTAAACTAGGGCTGTACATCTAGAACTTACGAAGGATGACTATGTCAACGTTAATTTGCAGTTCACGTCATTTTTGCGTTTACGTCAGATTTCTTCTAGTCTAAGCGCATTATTTGGAAATTCAACCCAGAACGCGTTCCATAGTGTGATGGCTATTTGAGAGGACAGTGGATGAAGTTGAGGTGTCTTAGGAAATTGGTGAGGTAAATTACCATTGTCCAAATTTTCAACATTATTAACTGAAAGAGAAATTGAGGGGAGTCGTGACTTAATGGTTAGTGTAGTTGCACCGTCACCAAGAGATTCCGGGTTCGAATGCCCGACCGGACGAAAAGAATTTGGAGATTTACACAAGAAAAAGCCATTGGTGAGCTTCAGGAAGGCCATGCGGGCAAGGAATTCCCCACTGCGAAAAAAATTGCCTGTGAGGGGCACCGTCTGTATGAGGCCCAGTTACTGGGGAAAAATGGCGTTAAGACCAAACAAAAGACAAAACAAAAAAACCCATACAAAAACTAAAACAGAAAATACCTTACATGCAAGGTCCTTTGCGTATCGGAATAAGATAAACAGAAATTAACCCCATATCATTTGATGTATGTTTAAAGATTGTCTTCATTATTGCATCTTATTGATCATTCTCTACACCAATATCTTGATTCTGATAGCTCCTCTCTGATAAAAAATCTCTTTTGTCGATAAGCAAGTTAAACCATTTTTGGATACGCTGTTGAAATGTGGTTTTACAGGAGAAAGATGAGAATATCATTTGTACACCATCAAACAAATGAGGAAGTTTTGAGGAGAGCTGGAGCAGATAGGTGTCTGATAAAATCAATCCGTGAAAGGCAGATGAGGTTTATCGGACANAATGGTTAGTGTAGTTGCACCGTCACCAAGAGATTCCGGGTTCGAATGCCCGACCGGACGAAAAGAATTTGGAGATTTACACAAGAAAAAGCCATTGGTGAGCTTCAGGAAGGCCATGCGGGCAAGGAATTCCCCACTGCGAAAAAAATTGCCTGTGAGGGGCACCGTCTGTATGAGGCCCAGTTACTGGGGAAAAATGGCGTTAAGACCAAACAAAAGACAAAACAAAAAAAACCCATACAAAAACTAAAACAGAAAATACCTTACATGCAAGGTCCTTTGCGTATCGGAATAAGATAAACAGAAATTAACCCCATATCATTTGATGTATGTTTAAAGATTGTCTTCATTATTGCATCTTATTGATCATTCTCTACACCAATATCTTGATTCTGATAGCTCCTCTCTGATAAAAAATCTCTTTTGTCGATAAGCAAGTTAAACCATTTTTGGATACGCTGTTGAAATGTGGTTTTACAGGAGAAAGATGAGAATATCATTTGTACACCATCAAACAAATGAGGAAGTTTTGAGGAGAGCTGGAGCAGATAGGTGTCTGATAAAATCAATCCGTGAAAGGCAGATGAGGTTTATCGGACATATCATGGGAAAAGGAGTACTAGAAAATCTTATCATTACAGGTCGTATTGAAGGCAAAAGAAGCAGAATAAGACAAAAAGTAACATACTTAGGAAGTCTCAAGTGCCATATTAAAAAGTGTATATCAGCACGTGAGAAGGAAGACGTAAAAGCTGGGGACCTGCTACATATGATGAGGGATAGGAATCTGTGGAAAACCATGATCACCAATGTCTGGAATGGTAATGGCACCTAGAGAGAGAGAGAGAGAGAGAGAGAGAGAGAGAGAGAGAGAGAGAGAGAGAGAGAGAGAGAGAGAGAGAGAGGGAGTATCTTACACGTTTAAGAGTAACTCGCAGATTGCAGTCCAAGAACCACATTCTAATCAAACATGGAGATCTGGTTGTTGTTCCGGACGAAAACTCCAAAAGGGGTTTGTGACAAATTGCAGTTACCAAAGTCTTCAACATTGGAAAAAGTATTGTTGGAGGAGGAGCAAAGGTGCGTAGTGCGGAAAGAGGTAAATGTATGGAATGGAGACCAATTCAAAAACTTTATCCTGTTGAGAGCGCAACGACGAAAGAGTATCAGGAAAGCAAGAAAGAGTAAGCTTGTTAGTGAGAATGAAGGTACTGAGGAGTGGTTGAAAAACATGGTACGTCCTGTGAAAGCTGCTGCCAACAATGCCCATTGAAAGTCACAGCTTATGCTAGACGTAACATGTCTAGGAGGGATTGGGGGGATAGAGGATGTCGGGAAATTCCCATGCTTAGTACAAATCGAAAGCACGTGGATTTGTAGTAATGCTATGTCCCTTGTTTGACTATTTACAAATGTCGACTCTCCTTTCTACATGGCTATATTAAGGCCAAATTAGGTTGGAATTTTGTGCCCCAAGTGGTTTTGTCTTTTCTACTCACCGGAGTTGTGCATGTACACAAAAGAAGTGCCCAAACCCACGTTCGTTACCGAGCACGCGCCCCCCAGAGCTGGCAAATTTAACACAACTTAACGCAATCTTCATACTCTTATATTAAAAGTTCAACTCTAAAATTGGCTGACGTTTAGATAAAACATTTTCAGATACATCCAGTTTCTGGAATGGTCAATGAACAGCCCACTTTATGGTGAGAACTAATAATTGAAATAAAGACACTGGTAGTTTGGTTCTTTTCTCACTCCCCACTGTAATGAAATACGCGTCTTGGAACAGGACATGTGCTTCCTTCTGGCGTACCGAACGTTTCTACACGACAACAACTCTGCCTGTCTTGACTTGGATGGACGAAAACAGCATCAGAAGATCCCATCGTTGGATCTTCCAAGAAAAATCCAAACGGCCGAATAAAAAATGTAAAATGATTTCCTGTCGTAAAGGTAGTTGGTATATCCTCTGTATTTGGAATATGAAGGCCTCCAACTGAAACCCAAGCAACAAGATCTTCATTATCAATGCTTTCATTATCCTTCAAATAACTGTCGAAATCAAAAACTGGATCCTCCATACCATACACGTTAAATATCGAACTTGAAAACTGCTCATTGTCTTTCTGACGTGTAACAACCATTTGATACTTTGACCAGGGGCTCGATTTTGTGACGTAATAATCATCTGGAAGGACCTGTTTGACCATATCTTCTAACTGGACTCTGTAACCAACTGGGTTACCATATGAGTTCAGTTTATTAGGATTTTGGAAAACATAGTATTTGGGCTTATCAAAATTGTAAAAAAGTCTGCTGTCCATTTCTGTCTTTTTCAAGTCTTTTTTCATTGTCTTTTTCACCATTGTCCAAGATGTATTCCAGGGTACAGCCTCATTTCGCTTTGTTATATCGAGAGTTTGATACCGGTTTTTAGCACCATCTACGTCAAGATCAACTTTATACGAAATCATGTGATCATGAAGCATTCCTTTGGTCCCATAAAAATTCTTATATGCAAAGTCGTCGTCACTTTTGTAATAGGGAGAAGTGATAAGATAGCCAGCTGTGCTTGTCTGAACTTCAATGACCCCATTTAAATGTAAAATATAATCGAAAATATAATCATAATTCTCTGCTATAGTGATTGTTCTTATTACTAATGCATAATCAACCATACCATTTAGATATTCCATCCCAACGTGTGGGCCATAATTTTTAGAATAAAGTCTCCATCCTCGATGTCGACGGGCAGCTATTTGTCCATTTCCTTCAAATATACAGATGCAATTTTTGATTTTCTTTGCCTTGTGGCTTTCAGTCAAAACTACGTTATCAAGATAAACAGCAGTAAATGGACAGTCAACTCCCTTCAGTAGCTCTAAGCTATCTTTTGCCATACCCAAAAAACTATCTAAGTAATTTGCCACCGAGGTTGCTGGGTCTGCAGAGGAGTAAAAAGAAACTGCATCCTGAACTCCAAGTTCGTAAAGTACTCTTCGATTATCAAACTTAACGTCATAAAGCGTAAGCCCTTTTGAGGCCCTAAATTCAACTTCAAATTCCCAGGGCATATAACTGACTTTTTGACCGCTTACAGAAAACCGACGCCCATTTGGTTCCACCAGCTCTGGTCCTCGTAAAGGTTTTTTCAAAAACGATGTTCCTCTCTTTCGCATTGACGTTCGGAATTGTTCATTATCAGTAAATGTGAAGTTGACTTTCTTGATTGTACCCTGTGTGTATCTGCTAAGCAAGTCTGCTACACTTGGAAAAAGCTGGTCGTTGTAGTATACCTAAAATTAAGATCAGAGAAAATAAAACTGAGTAAATCTCAAACTCTTTTGTACCGCAGTATGAATTTACACTCCCTCACTTTTTATTTAAGAAATAAACTAAATGGAGCTTTTCTTTATCAAAGTGACTTATTGAAAGTGGTTTGCCTTTCTCGTTTTAAAATTTTTTCACCTGTTTTTAATTTTTTGACTAAAAAGCACTTTTTCGATTCAAATATTTAAAATGTAAAATCTAATAATCCGGATTTCGAGTTCAAACAAATTCGCCATTTTCGAACAGTCTTTTGGTTTTAAAAATTGGTTCCTTATTCCAAAAAGTCTCTTCAATTAAAAAAGTCATTTTAATGATCTTAAAAACATTTGATTTCAATATGTTCCATTAATCAAACAAAAACTTATTGCTCCTTATTGCAAAATGTCTATTTCCATTTTAGTAGTGTGTAATATGGAAATAATAGTACAGTCTTCGTTGTTGTTGCGACCTAGACATTTTTGAATTTTTTCTAGGCTTCTATAAATGAGCACCAATCTGTTTGTCGCACTATGTCCAACTTGCTCCAGGCTCTCATTATTTAAGGATCGTGCAGGAGTTGATCTGTTGAATCTTTTATTCTCATTTTCACTCCTTTCTTGATTTGTACAGCTTTTTTACTCTTAACTGGGTAGTGGCCACAAGCATGTAGTCTGTATTGCAATTTCCACTTATAATTCATGAAAGCTGCTTTTAAAAAGAGAGAGAGAGGAGGCAGAGGGGAAGAGAAAGAGGAGGGAGGAAGAAGAAAAGGGAAAGAGAGAGGGAAAGAGGGAAGAAAAGAGAGAGGAGGAAGAGAGAGAGAGAGAGATAGAGAGATAGAGAGAGAGAGGGGGGAACAGAGGGAAAGAGAGGCAATAAGATACACATATAAGATACGGTAGCAGCCTTTACCTGATCAATTGTCCACTTCTTTTCGTCCTTATCTGCATGTTCAACAAGGAAGGAAATTGGGAGAATATTTAAATCCAGACCCTCAACATCTCTTGCCAGAGAAACCCAGTCTTGTCGCAATCCAACATCTTTTCCTCCAGGAAATCCTATTCTATATGGTAACAAACACTTATTGCCACAGTTTTCCAACGCATATCCACCAAAACTTTCTTTTATCAGATCCTCTATGGGACGAAGGGACTTGACGATGAAGTGATCCACCATTGCTACCTCTTTTCCAGTATTAGGGCGTGCATAATACGGAATAGGATATTTCATACCTGAATAGAAAAAGTAAATAAATTCGCAAATTCATTATTGGACCTTCCACATAAAACTCTTTAAAGGATGTAACTCTATATATACAATTGTTTATGTCGTTTGATTTGAGGCAAGTTCTACAAAACACTTACGGACGCTACTGCATACTAGTACGAGCTGGTACCTTGATTAAGTCCAAGTCTGCATCCCTAAAAGAAACAACTGTACTTTATCTGAGTTGCCTCGCCAATGGTAGAAACAACAATGGGTCAGTCTAATACATTGTGGTATCCACTATTTAAGATTCTCTTCTCGATACCCTTTCCGTACTCTACTGCTGTAGCTATCGGTGCTATGACTTGGGAAACGGCAACTCTGAAAGCAAAACCAGTTGGAAATGACCATGGAAATAAAAATGTGGAAGAAGTGATGCCGGGGTGAGTGGACAGAGATCGGCCTGAGTAGAAGAATGGCAGTCGGAGTAGGTGGAAGCCATGTTTAACTGGTTTCATTAGTAAATTATTTTTTCCCCCGAACATCAAAAATAACTGGGTAGCACATTAGCATTAGGATGACGATTAAAATCGACAAATTTTAACCTGTTAATTAAAAGGTGACTGTAATTCTAAGGGCTACAAGCCAGAGGTGAAGGTTGTCTAAGAAAGGGTGTCGCATATGCATCAATAAAACGTACGAGTGAAAAAAATTAAGTTGCGAATTTCATTGGGGTCAAAAGAGGTGGCTGTGGCTGAGATTTCGACGCACGTACCACTGCTTCATTCATGACTGTAATTCATAGAATTGTAGTTAAGCTTAGATGTACAGGAAATTATCAGTTAATTCTAACGCTATCCTGCCACCAGCCTATGTTGTTATGTAGTACGATGCTTTAGAGGTTGTACTGCGAAACATCATCAGAAAAACGCACCAGAAATAAAAAAGAAAGTTGTTTCTGTACCCTTATCTCAACAAGAACAAGGTCAACATATATAACATGACATTTCCAAAAAATCAATACTACATGCTAAAATGATGGGCTCAGAGTACTGTAGGCAATTACTGTGACAACAAAATGCATCGTTTCTAAAACACGATTCCAAAAATGAAGTCTCTTGATGACTTCTTGTAAACGCAGTGAAAACAGCTCACCTGACCATCCCACTGTCTTCATGATTTCACCCAAACCAACACTATAGCTAGCTGGGCATGCTCTTGAGAAAGCCCTTCATACTATATGGGCTGTAAACTTTGGTGTGTATATTATTGAGGCAGGCAATGTTTATTCCAGCCACTTAGAGACAGTGTCTCAAGAGAAAGTTATATATGGCCTTGTGAAGTTTATCAATAACTGCTGCTCTGAGTTTCGCAATGGCGTTGTTTGTAAAACTTTTCATTAAGTGATAAACACTCAGGGCTATCATTATCTTTATGAAAATACATTGCAAGGGTTAAATGTGCTTGTCCATTCTTTAACTGTATTATTTTCTTCAAAATAAACACTACTTATTTACTCATTCATAACGTTAATATAAACATTTTCAACAGCTGGGGATTTTAAGCAAAAATATTTACCTTAAGGGTAAGGTCCCAAAAGCTCAACTTTGCAGAAGATAAAGGCTCACGAAGGTAGTGGAAGAGCAGTTTTAAATACTGAATATAGTTGTTGTATGAAATTAGGGCTTAACTTTCAAAACTTTCATGAAAAGGGCCTAATCTTACAGTCCTGATGAAGCTATTAAAGGCTGCGGTATAGAAAAATGGCAACGAAATTCAGTTTATTCAGCAGTACTTATGGTACAAAAATATGTTTTGTGTTTGTTTCTTTTGCGTTTGGCAAAAATATGCTTGTACGACAAAAGAATTGTCAGGAGGCAGCAAAAGAATACGAACTGGTGTTGGCAGGAAAAAAACTGTTTAGAAGAACTGGAAGAAGACATTGGGTGGATATTCAAAGAAGAAGTGATGGGCTACCTGTTTCCACATCTTTATTAATGTGAAAAAGCCAATCTATGAAAAAAGGAAGCTGAGGATATTTCCATTTGAGGTGATTTCAAAGGAAGCCAAAGCTGGCTCGAGAAATTTAGACTTGATTACTTTATCTTAAGACAGATAACACAGACATAAAAACGCCTGGACTGGTTGTCAATCTTTTACAGGAGATTATTCTATACAAACCAGTAATTGAAACTGAAGCAGACTCTTTACGAGGTGTCTGGAACAAACTGAAGGGGGAGGAACAACACTCACGACTCCACCATGAAATAAAAGGTATTGATACAGTTAGGATCTTGATGGTGCCTAGAAAAGCAGTATTTAACAAATGCGTATGTCTAGATGCAAATAAATCGATGTTAAGCAAAAAAAGAGTGGGGGTGGGTTCATATTCAAAAAAATAAAAACGTTAAAGGTATATTCAGAAACTCTATATGCACAGCTGTGGATTATCTGTTTGCAATTATAATAGTTAAAACGATGGGCAGCTTTAACTCATTATCAGTGTGGTGAGTGCCCATGTTATGTATGGCTTCTTAAATTTCGATATTCTCAATAATAATTCTTATGCGTTGATCGAAGCAATGCCCTGAACAGATTCACATAGCAAGTAAGACAGCAAATTCTTTAAGAGAATTTACGCAATAACACACCTCTTGCTGAACCACTGTCAAATTGTTGAAACCACAGCACCCCCACCCCCGCGTGTCCTTCAGCCTATTGATAAAGCATTGGATATAAAATAACAGTTAATTGGGGTCGGACGATAACATGATAGCATGTATATTACTTTTTCTTAAAACAAAGCCTCGAGGAAAAAAAAGTATTTTGTAAACTTGTGAGTACATGAAGACAGCCTTTGGAACAGATGGTTAAATTATACAACTTATTAAACTTTTCAAGATTCAGTATTTGCCATATACTGATGTAGGTTTTGAGAGGTACGTCTCTAAATGTCAGGTATTGGCTTCTTTATACCTCAATAGTGCGGACCTACGTGCTGACAGGGATCAAGTTGTTTTGAGAGGTGGAGCCATATCTGTCTTTCGTGCTGGGAACCATATTTGACACGTGTATTTCATGTAGCCACATATGCAGGCAAGGGCTTTCTCTTATTTTTCTTGTTGCCCTCGTCAAAGGTGTGATCTTGAGTCTAATAGTGTCCCGCTATTTTATCAGTCAGTCAAGTAAAATGGTCAAAACATTCAAAAATCAACATATTCTTAGGTGCAGCAAATAAGAGGGTAATGAATTCAGCTGGTTCCCGCTTACATTTAACAATGACAATTTTCTTTCAGAAGACTCGGTCTCATCATCACCTAAAATGTTCTCTTTAAAAAGAATGTTTGGGGGTGTGTAAACTACTTTGATTTGGTATTAAGTGAATTCTATCGATCACTTGAGATAACCTTAAAAATGTTTGGACCAGACGTAATCTCACTCAAAACAAAAATATAGATATCATATTGTCAAGCACTGAAGCATTGAAGTTGAAACTGCCAATTGAGTATTGGCGTAGTATCAATTAAGTTGAGAAAATTGCTTGCCTGTATTTTATGAGTTTAGTTCTATGTGGAATACATTCTTGGGCACCTTATCAGACTAAACAATGTCGGCCAAAATTGTTGTCACCTCGATAAAAATTCGTCACTTGTGTCCGACGAAAAATTTTGTCCATTTTCAAAATTTGAAAATAAACTTTAAAATGACCCAGTCTCATTTGTTTTTAGATGATTTGCCCTTTCTTTACCATAAGAATAACAAAAAACCCAAAGAATTCTATTTTTCTGAAAGGCAATGATAAATTCAATCTTGCTGTCCTTAATTAAATGTGACTTTCGTTTGATTTGACCTGATAACTTTACTATCGATAGATGTAAGAGCTTTATCATGTCATGAGTCGTAAGCTTTTTCTCTATCACAGATTAAAACCCAAAGACTCGGCTTTACCACGGTTCTATGGATTACCAAAAGTACATAAACCTAATGTTCCAATACGTCCAATCATCGCTTACTTTGGAAGTCCACTTCATTCACTTTCACGTTACATAGCTGACCTTCTGCGTCCCTACACAAAGATGAATCCACACCACTGTAACAACAGCACTGCTTTTGCCGCCTTCATTACACACCAAAGAATCCAAAAAGACGAAATCATGGTCTCCTTATGTAACATCATTATATACAAGCATCCCCATTGACGACACCTTACGAAATGTAGAGGACCTTCTTAAACATGATGATTCATTGCCATCAAGAACCACACTGAAACCTTCAGATATCCTTGACCTACTACCAGTACTTCTCACCAACACATGCTTCCTCTTCAACAATAACATCTACACACAAACCAATGGTGTACCCATGGGAGCCCCTACATCCTCGGTTATTGCTGAAAAATTCATGCAAGCATTTGAAACCACGGCATTATCAACAGCAGAACAAGGGCCAACTGTATGGGAAAGGTACGTTGATGATGTCTTTACAATCATCAAAAAGGATCACCTACAAGGTTTCTTTGAACACATCAACAGCATGCACTCAAATATCACATTCACCATGGAGAAAGAAGAACGAAGAGAAATACCCTTCCTGGATGTCCTAGTAAAGAGGCAGGCGATCGCAGTATTTCCGTTACCATCTACAGGAAACCAACCCACACTGACCAGTATCTCAACAATGCATCACACCATCCAGTCTCAGCTCGAAATAGTGTCATCACTACCCTGTTTGGAAGAGCAAGAAGCATTATTTCCAACCCACATGACCTCAGAAGACACCTTCAAAGGGTTCTCTTATCCAATGGATACCACGCTAAGGATGTCCAGAGAGCCTTACGCAGAACAACTCGACCTAATCTTGAAGATAAAGAACCCATGAAACGTATACGTCTGCCTTACATGAAGAATACCAGTGAGCACCTAAGACGAGCCCTCCGACAACACAACATTCAATGCTCCTTCTTCACTACATCCACCTTAAGGAAGATCCTCTCAAAACCAAAAGATCCAGTTCCACTTGATGAAAGGAACAATATAGTCTACAAACTACAATATAAGGACTGTACTGCCTCCTACATAGGTGAATCAAAGCGTTTCTTGGGTCAAAGAGAAAAAGAACACAAGAGAGTTGTTCAGAAAGGTGACACCAAGAATCATGAAATAGCCGAACACTGCTGGACACAGAATCACACCTTTGACTGGGAAAATAAAAGAATTAAAGACAAAGAAATCAACACAACAACAAGAAAAATAAAAGAAACAATCCATTCCTTGCAATGCAGCAATCACATCAACAGTATATCCTACAGCCTTCCAGTAATATGGCTTCCAGCACTGAAGAAAGAAACACAACAAACACAACATAGGTATGGCGCCACTTCCCGAAACAACTCCAGCCCTGTCTACACCCACGTCCGCACTACCAAAGTACAAAATAGCCTTATCTAATTATTTCAGTAGCCTGACGATGGGAGAAGTATCTCTCGAAACGTAAGCTCGGAAAAAGTTTAAGATCCATGACACGATAAAGCTCTTACATCTACCTCTGAGTCCACAAAGTTCAGAATTTTCAAGATTATTAGGGAAACTTTACTATCGTCTTAACCATCGTTCTTTTCACCCAAATCATCAATTATTGGTCGTTTGCTCTTTCTTTTTGGCTGAATCACGTCGCTTTCCTCGTCCTTCTTAATTACAATTTCGATCATTTCTTCATCCTGATCTTCTGCTTCATCAACATTTTTGTGCCTCTAAGTCCCAGGATTTTCTGATGTGTCAAATTCTGTCGGCATTTGAAGTCATCTAATAAACTATGCTGACACTCCAGCAGCAATTGATGAAGGTCTAAAGCCCTTAAGGCCTCTTATTACCTGTGTGCCACTGTAAAGTGGCATGAGAGGAAGAGATCCTCTGTGATCCTCTATCATTCTCTGTAATCTCTTAGTTGTTAAATAACTCTTCAACTGGTTGACGATCTTGCAAAAAGAGCTTTTTCTGGTAGACTATTCCAGTGTTTAATGAGCCTTTGACTGAAATTGTACTTCCTTATGTTTAGTCTAGAATGATGCATCTCCAAATTCTGAGAGTGACCGCTTGTCATTGTCATGTGGCTTCCAGAAAACATACTGTAGTTAATCTCATCCAGACCATTCAAAATCTTAAAACATTGTATAAGGTCACCTCATATTCTCATCATTTGCAATGTCATCAGTCCTAAGCACTTCAGTCGTTCATCTTTTCTTTTATCTTTCATTCCTTCCACCATCCTGGTAAATCTCCACTGAACATTCTCCAAGTTTGTGATATCCCTTATTAGATATGAACTCCACGCTTGTACACAATACTCCAGGTGTGGTCTAACTTGTATCTTGTAGAGTGGTAACGTAATATCCTTAGTTCTATTAGTGAATATTCTACTGATGATACCAAGGACCATGTTGGCCTTCCTTACTGCACTGGTTACCTGTTAACTTGGGTTAAACTTGCTGGTGATTAGAACTCCCAGATCTTTCTCTTTTTCTGTGTCTGCTAATTGTCTCCTATTCATGGTGCATTCGTGTCTTCTATTCTTTGTCCCAAGGCGTAGTGTCTTGCACTTATCTATGTTAAATGTCATCTGCCAGTCCTCGGACCACCTTAACAGTCTGTCTAAATCCTCCTGTATACATTTTGCCTGATCTTCTCTTCTTGCTGGCCCAAATATCTTCGTGTCATCCACAAACTTCAATCTTTTCCAACTTCATTCAAGAAAAAGTAGACATGCCTCGACATTCATCGAGAAAGCTTAGCATAGCTTTTAGTGCACAGCAATGCGGGTCGATATGAATAGAATCTTTATTAATTTTGATTGCCAGTTTTTCACCTCCTTTGACATTTTCCAAGTTCACATTTTTGCAAACAAGGTATCCAAGTGATGCTATTTTAGCTTTGACGGTCATATGCCATCTTTAAATTGCTCTTGTGTCAACTCCAAACAAGTGCCAAGGAAGACTACACTTGAGCTATATTTGGGAACTTTCGGAGGTCTAATCGAATTATAAATCGAATTAATGGCGCGAAACATTATTCTTTGATAAAACCAAAACAAGACTCTTTATCGTTGCAAGAGCTTTGAAAGGGAAAAAGAAGAGCACAATGAATAAAATACAATGTTTGGAGTACTTAAAAAAATGCTCTCCTCGAATGATGGTACCAAAATTACCGTACATAAAACGCAGAATTATCTCTCGTTGTGCATGAAATCGATAAGTCTGTCCAACGGCATCCAAGTTCTCAGNGAATAGAATCTTTATTAATTTTGATTGCCAGTTTTTCACCTCCTTTGACATTTTCCAAGTTCACATTTTTGCAAACAAGGTATCCAAGTGATGCTATTTTAGCTTTGACGGTCATATGCCATCTTTAAATTGCTCTTGTGTCAACTCCAAACAAGTGCCAAGGAAGACTACACTTGAGCTATATTTGGGAACTTTCGGAGGTCTAATCGAATTATAAATCGAATTAATGGCGCGAAACATTATTCTTTGATAAAACCAAAACAAGACTCTTTATCGTTGCAAGAGCTTTGAAAGGGAAAAAGAAGAGCACAATGAATAAAATACAATGTTTGGAGTACTTAAGAAAATGCTCTCCTCGAATGATGGTACCAAAATTACCGTACATAAAACGCAGAATTATCTATCGTTGTGGATGAAATCGAAAAGTCTGTCAAACGACCTCCAAGTTCTCAGAAAGCAAACACTGAAAAATTAAAAGAAAAGTTGGTATTTATGCTGATGGCTTAGAAACTACTGCAGCGATCAAGACGTTTACGTCAAAGTATAGCAAATAAATTTTCAACCGAATGATATAATTCTGGAAAAAAATAAAAAGTGGAATCTGTAATGTCTCGTTTAAGAAAGCTGGGAGACCTAACCTTCTCGAAAGTAACTTGATAAAAACGGTGAAAGATGTTGCCATTGCAACAACAGGAGCTGCAGGTGTAATTAACAGGAGGCAACTTCTTAATAGCGCGCTAGGTGTGGTCAAAGCTAATAACCCTGGTTCATTGAAGGAATATGGCAGAACACTCGAGCTAACAGAACTCATCAGAACTCATCTACTTATTTGTTAACTTTGTTATTGATTGTATAATGAAGATTGGTCTTTCCATCAAACTGTCAGAAATTCTGTCTTTGAAACAATGAGTCCTACTTCAAAGGAATACTTTACTAGTCAATCAAAAATAGTTTCAAGTTCTTTGTGTGATCTACTGGCAGGTTCAGATTCAGAATTTCAAGATGAATGCAGTCATCACAAAGAAGGGTAATTGGGTCATAGGTTCCATGTTTAAGCCTGTTGTTCTTTTATTTCAGATGACCACAATCAGAACCTGCATGAACTGTTTTGGTATGGTAAAGCTATGAC
This sequence comes from Morbakka virulenta, assembly GCA_003991215.1. Taxonomy (NCBI): domain Eukaryota; kingdom Metazoa; phylum Cnidaria; class Cubozoa; order Carybdeida; family Carukiidae; genus Morbakka; species Morbakka virulenta. Next base: position 2,834,804 of record RDPX01000039.1, read on the forward strand.
AATTTGACTGATGATGCAAGAGAGCTTTCAAAAGTGGCTTTTGATTTCCCTTGATGTATTCTGGGTACATATTATCTAATCCAGGTGTTTTAGCAATCTTCAGTGCCAATATTGCGTTTTTAACTTTACATCTGAGAATAAACGGTATTGGATTTTCACGAGAGTCATCAACTATGTAGCTTATTTATCTTATACACGTTTGAATGCCTGAGGTCCTATTAGTGGTCTAAAATAGTATCTATGATACATGATATCTGTCCTGTCTGAATGAGAAAACACAAGTCAAGAGCTATTTTATCAGATAGAAAGTGAAGGGTTGATCAAAGGCAGCCCATCAAATCTTGTGATTGGTTAGTTAAAAAAAGAGAAGAGCACATAATATTTCTTTTTGCCCACAAAGTAGTTGCAATGTTAATTCAACATGAATCAAAGCATGATCTTGAATGGAACGCTGCCAAAGCTAATCAATGCCCCTAAACTGTTTGACCTCACAATTCTTACATTATATATATTTTAGTAACAAATGTTGCGTTATAGCAGAACCACAACCAACAAACTTCTTAAAGGAAAGTCATTGCCATTCTGGTTGATATTGTATCAGTATATTGTAACAAAAAATAAAATAAAAATAAAAATCATAATAAATATAAACAACGGCTATTCATACAGGATGAACATACTGTTCATTTGTAATATGTGTCCTCTGCTCTAAAAATATATAAACTTAAGTACAAAATCTAAGAAGTCAAATGATGTAAAAATATCAATACAGAATGGCTTTTTGGTACTTACACAAGTTACAATAATTGCACAGGTCTACATATTTCAACTTTTTCTTTGTATCTTAACTCAATGCATTTGATTCCCACTGTATTCGGGTGTTGAATACGAATATCACCATAACAATACAGATAAATATTACTAATCTCAACAAAAAGTATTTTAAAAGTACAACTTAAAAATTTTATTCTAACAGGTTTTCGAGGATTTTTTTCAAGATTTTTTTCAAGACACTTCTCCCGTGAGCCGTCTCTGGATCTTCTTTTTTCAAGGTACAGGAGAAATCGGCAAGCAAAGTAAAACTTTCTGTTAATTAGTAATCTACTAAGTATTTAAATTTAAATTTCAGACTCTATCTTGTAAGCAGGTCTTATATGAAAAACAGTTTTTGTAACTGATTNAAAAATATATAAACTTAAGTACAAAATCTAAGAAGTCAAATGATGTAAAAATATCAATACAGAATGGCTTTTTGGTACTTACACAAGTTACAATAATTGCACAGGTCTACATATTTCAACTTTTTGTTTGTATCTTAACTGAATGCATTTGATTCCCACTGTATTCGGGTGTTGAATAGGAATATCACCATAACAATACAGATAAATATTACTAATCTCAACAAAAAGTATTTTAAAAGTACAACTTAAAAATTTTATTCTAACAGGTTTTCGAGGATTTTTTTCAAGATTTTTAAAAAAAATTTTTGAAAAACAGTTTTTGTAACTGATTATAATGCACCTGGATAAATATTAGCAAACAAACAAACAAACGAACTTCACTTTCTAGGTATCTTTTCTCCATCACTGAAATATCTTGGTGAAAGCGTCCAAGATGCATATCGCTTTACGCACCTGCAGTATTCAACATTACATTCAGGTTCCAGGTAAGGCCTCAATATATCAATTACGGGTTCATTATAATTTTCTGATCAATGGTTGCCTAAAAGGTCGTTCAAAATAGCTTTAAATATATACCAAGCAGTTCTTTCCTTCTCACAAAGAAGTTCTAAGAAGGTATCGTCTTTCAGAAGCTGTGTTACTTGTGGGTCGACAATTATACCTTCTCGAAATTTTGCTTCGTGTAACTTTGGAAATTTAACTTAATTAAATTAATTTAACTAATTAATTAAATTAATTTAATTAATTTAATTTAATTAATTAATTTAACTTAATTTAAATTTAACTTATATATACTGGAAACCAGGTTCTTTGTCCATAGCTATTACAAAAATTTTCTTTGATCTGATCTTCATATGGGAGGCAGTATCAGGATTTTGTGTGGGTCAGCTAGCGGCCTATTAAAAACATTTTTCTCGTCAACTGTTAGCTTTCTTTGAGGCCAGTCTGTTTTCCTATAATGCCATATTTGCTATCTACTATCCCACTCACAAAGAAAGCAGCAATATTTCGTAAACCTACGTTGCATGCCCATCAATATTGCGATGCCCTAAACGTCCCCACAAATCATCCATTGATGATCACAATACTTGACATACCTCAATATATCTGAAGCTTTGAAGTAAGTATCTTTGAAGTAAGTTTCCTTTTTTACAGCTGAATGTCCGAGTTGGAATGGAAGGTAAGAATTTTTCACTATACATGAAAACAGTTTTCAAACTGGTCTTTAATAAGTCAATGGATAATCTCCATGGCTGAGGTTGATATTCAATTTTGAGAAGCTTTACTAGAACTCGATGATTGGCTGCCGACATCTTTACCTTTAATCAAATCTGAGCACTCATCTGCTGAGAAAACTCAAGTTTGAAATTGATGTAATAACACCTACTATTAAAGGTAACAGTGATTGTCTAATTTGGACACCAAGCCAAGATGTTTGCTTCTTCTATGTCACCATATCACGTGATGAAACAGCCAACTACACCTTATCCATAACAAGAAAACGTCTTATTTATTTCGGAGGCGGATTATATAGGTTTTCTTCAATTATTCACATTTACTATTGAGAGGAACCTAATCTCTATTAGTACGGAATCCTTGTTTCATTGACCAAGAAATATAGAAAGGAAAAGCCGAAAATGATACTGGATGTAGGTTATTAACAAAAATGCGAGAGTACGAACGTTTTTACTATTTTGGGATTTTTATATTCAATCTAGATCACTGCAGGCATAAAAAACCCAAAACTTTTATGGTAATTAGCTAACATTTAAATGTTACGACGACCTTTTTATAAACATAGCCTGGGAGCAATTTCGACCTCATTTAAATGGATCAAAATCTAATCACCTCGAACCATTTGCTTGAGGTTTCACGTTTAACCACTTGAATGATAGGTCTTCTTTGAAGTTGGTTCCTTTCACTTTCTCAACAGATTTTTCTTCAGATTCTTACATGGCACTGAGTGTAGTCCTCGTTTAGATCAAAGGAGTACTTTACACCCTTACTCGTTTTGTTATCATTACAATTCAACAATTCGTCCCTCTATGGAATTTTGTCAAATTTCGGCAGATCCACCATATTGCCACGTCCTTCTCCACATCATGTGGATCCTTAATTTGATAGGTTCTTCTTTTGTTTAACTCTGAAACTCCTACCACATAGATCCAACGTCCCCAGTCATAGTCCTTTCTATTGTTATTACCGCTACAAATGTTCTGGCGAACTTTTCTTTTTCGATTTCAGATCACTTTACAAATCCATGCAGGAGTCGCTGTTGGAAGGTCTTTATCCCAATGCTTTTGTGGTTTTAAGAGGACAAATGTATTTCAACGACGATGTCTTTTACACTTAAAAAATCTGACGTAAGATCTTCTTCCATTCAACTCTTCTTATCTATTTTTTAAATCTGTACTTTTCTGGAAGTGGTTGCTTTTGTCGTAACTTCTCTTTTTCCTTTAGACCCTTAAACTTAATCTCTTCGTCCATTGTTTGGGGATTGTCAATACAAAGTGCTGGTATCGTTATGCCCGAGGATTAAAGTATTAGCTCGACGTATTTTGCCGAGTAAAAAAGCAACATTTAGTGCAGCTGAAATGTTAATGGAAATATGGCCTATATGGCCCATATGGCCTGATTACACCCTAATGACGTGAAAAAATGTCACTGGTGTCTAAAAATAAAATCACAAGTTTTAATCACAGAGTTCTGTTGGTACAGCAGTCTGTTGGATAGGCTTACACGTGAAAAAAACCCTTTGGTTCTAGTCTAGTCTTGTTATAATTTAGCATGTTATTTGAAAGGTACAACATCCTTAAAAAACTTTGGTGAAAAATGAAACTTTATTTCCCAATAAAAGTAACGAAATCAAATCAAGGCAAGGGTTTACATTCCTATTACGATTGTTATTTTCAAGATTACCTTTTAAAGGTATCAAGAAGGGTTGATTCCGTAATAAAAGTCTGGTTTTACATCAATGCGTGTAAAGCTCTACAATACCTTGCCTATTGCACATCGTCAAGCCGATACCCTCTCGACCATTTTAAACTTTTAATAGAATATTTACAAAAATTAGTAAATAAAATAATTTTTATTTTCCTTTAACTGAATTTATTATTTTTGTCTTATTCATATATAAGTTTTAAACGCTTGTATTTTGACAGGACACATATAAAGAGCAATGTATCTAACATGGGAATGTACGTCCTGTGTAAAGATTTTGAATAACAATGACAATAATTAGGTGGGAAGCGTTAAAGGCATGGTAACCAAGCAGATCTTACCAAATGATGCTAATAAAACATTTATAAATATCACCATTACCAGTATTTCAAAATTAAACTGTACCAATGAACTTCACTTTTTCCACTTCGAAAAAAACCATTTGTATATTTTGAGAGTATGCAAGTAAACCGAAGTGTACTGGGTCTTTCATTGACGGTACCCCTGGTAAACAGTCGGCCCATTTTTGTCTTTCGCAGATTTACATCTATTAAATCCCCGAAAGGAAGCAACAGATCAAGAAAAAGTGGGACAGAAAGAACGCAAGACACCATAAAATGTAAGACATACAGATTGCCTCTCAACGAACCTGGGTGGGGAGGCCCTTCCTCTTGGGGTGGGTCATCAGCCAAGGGTTAAGCATCTCGAGACCCCTGTCCTGCATATTTGGGCCCTGTAGCCGAAGACCCGACCAAGAAGAGACCAGAGCTCTACACTTGATCTTAACCAAAAGGCTGAGAAGCGATCCAGAACCGACGTTTACTACATTGTAATTTACGTTACTAGAGTTAATTAATTAATTTTTTTTCATACCTGCTCTTCTAAGTTTCTTATGATTGAGTGGTTTTGATGTGGGATACACTAAGTATTCATCGACGAATGCCTGTTTTTTGGCTCCGTGGAATATAACAACACGTGCAAAGCGCTTTGGTTTAGCACCATGATTGTCAATATAATTCAGAATATCGGCTTTTTTAGGCAGATACAATTCAATAAAATAAATGAAATTGTCTTGTAGTGTAGCATTCTCATACTTGGTCAGGCTGAAAGCCTTCGTAGCAAAAAGATAGTCTCTAACTGCGTGAAGTTCTTTTTCATTTAAGTCTTGAAATACTCGTGGGTTATCAGGCCATTTTGGATCAAAAGGGAAAGAACTTTCGCACGGCGGTGAACTTGTTACTTTACGTTGTGTTCCCTTGCCAGAGTTAAGTACAATCAGTAATATAATCAAGATTACGGCTAATATGGCTTCAGCAATCACTAAAATTTTCCACTTTGAGGGAACATTTGACCAGGATGATTCACCTGAAACAGCAAAAGAAAACAAAGTTATATAGTTAGCCTGGATTTTAGGGATCCTATCAATATAAGTCGAATACAAATAAAACAAAATTTCGAGTTCCGTAAGTCTACACATTTCTCCACACGATCTAGAATAGCATCCTGGTCCTCAGCACAAAATGTCAAATAGTAATTGTCCTGGTCTCTTTGATAGTGTTTACGTAGCTAAACCTACCTATTTTGCACACAAAAAACGTCTTTTCCGTACATCTTCCTTGATAATACAATACACTCATTGGGCCTCATCTAACCTGTATCCTATATTTTTGTTTATAAAATGCTCGTACACAAAATAACCCTCGCATTTTTTGTTGCTGCTTTTCATTATTATTGTTTCTAATGTACTCCAGCCTCAGTTATATTGACCAATTTTAGATCAACCGTATACATTTCACAGGTGCCGATCAAAAGAGTTATTGGTAGCCCATATCAAAGAAGTATACATATTTTTTTAAAAAAATGTGCAATAAGTTTTGAACAAAACTATTTCTTCTATCGAACAGCTGCTGGTGGTATATACTGATTTTTGAAAAGCCATCTCCCTGTCAAAAAAAGACAACACAGTATGTTACATAATTTTAAAGTAATACGGACTTGGTACCACCACAGAAATTAACTAGCTACACTCTGACCTTCCTACTTGATATATATTATATCGTATTGCATTCGCAACAGGAACTTTGCTACTATTAACTAACTAAGTTTAAGATGAATTAACAAAGAAAGGAAGACATATCCATTTAATTAAACCATTCCGTATTTTAACCTTACAATAGCTTTTAATTGACAGTCTGTTGATATAGACTAGTATCAAGTGCTGCACTTCGTTCCTGGTTCCCTCCATGTCATAAAATTGCACTTTGCGATTGTCTTGCCATTTGATAAATAGAGATTTAATGAAAATTACAGATAGTTTCAAAGGTTCTAGAAATGTTCTAGTTTGTAAGTGAAATACACATTATATTAGATGTAAGAGTTATATCATGTCATGAGTCCTAATTTTTTTCTGAGCTCTTACACCTATGTCTTCTTCTGAATCCATTAAGTTCAGAATTTTCAACACATAATATTCTTGTTTTTCCTTCTTGGATTAGCTTTCCTCGCTATTTTCAAAATACAAGATGTAAGGCCTAGATGTGAAATAAGATATATATTATGTTTCGAGGACACAATTTTAGTAGCACAGCAACAGTCAAGGATACAAGAATACGGTAAGCTATTTTTATGGTACGTACTCACATCTAGTGGGGACGCAAAGGAATGGGGGTATTGGGGGTAACTCCCAGTAGTATATAAATTGATGGTTCTGGCGTACTAATGAAAGTTTATTTTTTCAAAATATACGCCATGGCAATCAATTAATATACTACTCATTAATATGTATTTATACCAACTATAAAAGCATAATTACATTTCTAATAAAATTGTTGACCCCTAAAAACGCACAATTAATTTATTTCATTTTTGTTAACGTTGTATTGTTTTAAACGACCTTTATAGATATAGGCTTTTAAAGACTAGTTATCTTATGCTTTTTTATCTTATTTTTCATTGTGCTTTTTTTCTTACGGCTCCTTGTGATCTAAAACTCTCGGCACGGATGAAGTATTTAAATAATATAATTACTTGTTTATTTTCGTAAACAAGTGAAAACGCAATTATACTATTTGAAGACAAAATCCTCTGGTTGTGCGAATAAAAGCGGATTTCTATGAGCAGTTGGAAGAGAAGTTAGATGGTATGCCAAGCAAGGGGTACACTCCTGTATTGGAGATCTCAACGTAGTGGTGGGAGAAGGTCGAGAAGGAACTGTGGTAGGATAAAAACCTTTGCAAGGAAAGTTATATCTTTTATTACCAAAAGAACTGTCCAAAAAAAAATGTATAATCAATACAAAAAAGTTGATGACCAATGTTTTTATGGTGTCATCTTGGTCATTTAAAAATAAAAATAAAAACAACCTCAAAACATTTCAAAAATTGATAAAACATTTGTTGAAAATTTGGATTATAGTGGAATTTCAATTTCCAGTTACTACTAAACAAAACAATAAAATTGAAAAGCAGAATAAGATTAATGTTAATGTGTTTAGATATGAAAATAAACAAGTATTTTTAATTTATACCTCAAAAGGAAAAGATAAGGATCAGATGAATTTGCTATTTATAACAGAAGATATAAAACAATATGTTTTCATTAAAAAAATTAATAAATTAATGTATAATCAAGTAAAAATAGCAACAAAGAGTATTTCTGCAAGCAATGTTTACAATACCTTAGTTTTGAGAGAGTTTTAAACAATCGTAAGGATATTTGTATTGAAATTAATGGAATACATGATATAAAAATGCCTGATATAGATAATAATATTTTGAAATTTGATAATTTTTACAAATGATTGCAAATACAATTTGCTGTTTATGCAGATTTTGAAGCTATTACTGATAAATTACAAGGATATCAGTCTAATAATAATCAATTATATACTGAAGCAGATCAAAAACATACAGATTGTGGAAATGATTATAAAATAGAATGTTGTTGTTATGATAATATGTATAGTAAACCAGTAAAAATGTATTGACATAAAAAAGCTGTTTATAAGTTTATGGAACAAATGTTGGAGGAGGTTAAGTAATAATTCTTATAAACATTTTAAAATGACTGAAAAAGATGAGAAAGAATTTCAAAATAAAGATTAATGTCACATAATAGGAAAAGAGTGAGGATCTGTTCATCAAGACTATAATTAAAAAATAATGAACTGATATTTATAAGGTTAAAATACCTGTGACATTTCATAATTTGAGGGGCTAGTATTCACACTTAAATATGCAAAATATTGGAGAAATAGCCAAGAACTAATCTTTTAAAAATAAGGGAGATAAGTGGGAATTAAATATTAATGTCATTTCAAATAACATGGAAAAATATTTAAGCTTTATGGTTGGTAATCATTTAACCTTTTTTGAAAGTTTTCAGTTTATGAATTCAGGTCTAAAAAATTAGCTAGCAATTTGCCTCAAGAAGCCTTGAAGTAAACATCAGAAGTTTATGAAAATGAAAAACTAGATTTGTTGATGAGAAAGTGTGTTCATCCTCATTATTACATGGATTCATTTAATAAGTTTGATGAAAATGAATTACCAAACAAAAAGGATTTTACAGTGTATTAAATGATAAAGATATTAGTGGTGAAGATTATAATCATGCTTAAAAAGTTTGGAATATTTTCAATTTAAAAGATAAGGGTGAATATCATGATCTGTAATTGAAATCAGATATCTTATTGCTTGATATCTTTGAAAACTTTAGAAAGGTATATATGCAGTATTATAAGCTGGATCCTTCTTATCACTTTATTAGTCATGGACTTAGTTTGGATGCAGTGCTTCCGACGACTAATATTGAATTAGAGTTGATTACTGATATTATTATGTATCAAATCATTGAAAGGGGTATGCGGAGTGTATTTCATATATAACCAATTGACATGGTAAATCAAATAGGTACACAAAAAAGCATGATGAGATGGTGCCCTCAAAGTGAATTATATATTTGGACGCTAATAATCTGTATGGTGGGGCAAAGTCTCAACCTCTACCTACCGGTGGTTTTAAATGGTTATCTGAAAAAATGATTAATAATATAGATTTAGCTAAGTATGATAAAATTTCTAAGAAAGGGTTGATTCCAGAAGTTGATTTAAATTATCATTTCAGGTGTCAAAGGATAGCAATTATTTGATAGCATAATTGCTATCCTTTGGTACATGAAAAGGGTTAATGTGATTGAAGATATGTTATCTCCATATTTTAAAAGAATAGCTGATAATTATAATATATCAACGAGTTTTGTTTCTAAACTAATTCCTACTTTGAATAATAAGAGCAGTATGTTCTACATAATAGAAATCTTGAATTATATTTAGATCTTGGTTTAAAAGTTACAGAAGTTCATAGAGTATTAAAAGAAAATCAGTCTCCTTGGCTTAAAATTGATTTTAATACTCAGAAAAGAACTCCTGCTAAAACAGTTTTGAAAAGGATTTCTTCAAACTAATGAAAAACGTAAAAAAGAGATTTGATGTAAGACTTCTTAAAGATAAAAATAAAGTTTTACAACTTGTTAGTAAACCAACTTAGTATGAATATTAATGAGAATCTGGTTGTTGTGCATCAAATTAAATGGACAATAACCTTAAATAGGCTGACATATGTAGGTATGCATATTCTTGATTTTAGTAAAACATTACTGTATGATTTTTATTATAACTATATCAAAAATATATATGGTGACAAAGCTAAACTACTGTTTACAGATTTTAGTAAAACATTACTGTATGATTTTTATTATAACTATATCAAAAATATATATGGTGACAAAGCTAAACTACTGTTTACAGATTTTAGTAAAACATTACTGTATGATTTTTATTATAACTATATCAAAAATATATATGGTGACAAAGCTAAACTACTGTTTACAGATTTTAGTAAAACATTAATGTATGATTTTTATTATAACTATATCAAAAATATATATGGTGACAAAGCTAAACTACTGTTTACAGATTTTAGTAAAACATTACTGTATGATTTTTATTATAACTATATCAAAAATATATATGGTGACAAAGCTAAACTACTGTTTACAGATTTTAGTAAAACATTACTGTATGATTTTTATTATAACTATATCAAAAATATATATGGTGACAAAGCTAAACTACTGTTTACAGATTTTAGTAAAACATTACTGTATGATTTTTATTATAACTATATCAAAAATATATATGGTGACAAAGCTAAACTACTGTTTACAGATACTGACAGTTTAACATATGAGAGACTGATGTGTATCAATATTTTTGGAAGGATAAAAAGAAATTTGATAATAGTGACGGTTATGTGGCTTATATGATATGACTTCACACCAATTTTTTTACAAATTTTATCATAAATTTTAACACAAACTTTACTTTAAAAATTTGCTACAAAATTCATTGATAATAATTAAAAACCATTTTATGAATGAAGCCACAAAAGCATAAAATATGCTTGTGTTACTAAGTTTTACTGACACATTTATTATTATAAAGAAGTGTAGCATATCAATTATATTTCAGCCTATATTATAATGAGAAAATATAAATTGTTATAAAAATGATTAATTATTAATAGCAGTTATAAGGTTTAAATATAAAATTATAAAATATATAATTGTACTACTGTATTTTATTAATACACTTGTTATCATTTTGAGATGCATCAGATTAATTATTTTTTGACCTGTACTATACATATAGTAAACATAAATAAGTAAGTATTTATTGGCCACTAAAAAAATACAAATGTACAAAGGTAAAAGTCATCAGAAATAGTTAAAAAATAAGAGTAAACAGAAGGAAAAAAGAACAAAACATACAGGTGGGACGGTATTCTAAAGAAACGGTGGCAGGGGTAACATAATACAGATCGTGAAGACCTTATTTTCATTATGGTCCCTTGTAACGGAAATGGGCATGTAACATATAAAAGGAAACAGACATTGAGCCGCACTTTATCTATAACAATCTACAATTACTCAATGGAAGCAATATCAATATCCATGCTGTAAAGAAAACAGAGGTTTCAGTAATGCACGTAGATATTGTCCTCTTTCTTCTGGAGTTTTTCAAAGGAAACCTTTTTGATGTCGTGCTTAAAAGAGTTAGTATTTGTACTTAATTTAATGTGCGATGGTAACCTATTCCATAATTTGGGACCAAGGTATGATAGAGCTTTTTGGCCATCGTTACTGCTTCGGTATGGTATTTGAAATTTGAAGCTAGAGTTTCGCGTGTAGTGGGCATGGTTGAATTGGCTGCAGATTTCTGATGTGTAAGATGGTGACATTTTTTGGAAAAATTTGAAAATGTTTGCACATGCGCATTGTTCAAATCTCTCTTTAGTTGGTAGCCTATTTATTTTCCGAAATCGCTCAACTCAAATATGGTCTCTGTTGTCAAGCCTCAAGGAGTATCTTATGCATTTGTTTTGAGCTGTCTGTATCTTTTTGGTAAGGCGCTTGTTGAGGTTTGGGTATCAAGCAGTGTACGCATAATCAAAATGTGGTTGAATTAGCGCATTGCAAAGCAAACGACGCAGAGAATAATAGTCTCCATTAATAACAAACTTTCATCATGATGAGAACAGAATAAGATAAGATGAAAAAATCACAAGGTTCTTTAATACCATTTATGTATAATAAGACGTTCAAAACAATACTACATTAACAAAGTATAAAAAACATGATTCTGCCTTTACAGGTTTAGTAAAAATAACATATCCATGTGATTAAAAATAGATGAAATCATTATGAGAAATCATCTTAACAGTGAAAATGGAAAGACAGACCAATTGCTTTTATAAATCCCTGAAAGTGCTATATAAAAGCTCTCCCGCCTAAGGCCTGATTTTCATAATTCCCTTGGAGGTAAATTAGAGGCATGTGCTCATTCATATGATGTCTAAAAACTAGTTCCAAAATGGTTGATTGATGGACTGAAGTTTGTTCCTGTGCCAAGCGTTTGTACATTTTCCCATGTGTTTGGTCTAAGCCACAAAGTGTTAACAAAATAGTTAAGATTCCAGGTGCAGAATTAAATATCATATTACCTAGAAGGTCTAAAAAAGAATGAGGCTGCAAGAAATACCATCCATACATCCATTCATCCATTGTTTATAGTCGGCCTTTTTCCATCTGTCGTTGGGTTACCGACTTTCGACCAATTTTTGTTTTCCATCTTGTTCTATCCTGTGCTTCTTCATTTTAAGGCCAATCTTTCCAGCATCTTTTTTCATCTTGTCTCTCCACCTCATTGGAGGTTTTCCTCGTCCTCTTCTGCCTTCAACTGCAAACATCATTGCTCTCTTTACACCTTCATTGTCTTCTTTTCTCAAAACATGCCCATGCCATCGTAGACAGCTCTCTCTCTCACAACACCATCAATTCCAGACTTTAATCCTGTCAAACCCATCAAATATTTTTTACTTTTTCTTCCACAAAGTCCTTTTCCACAGATCAATCTCAGCATGCCCTCTTCACATCTATTCAGTAATCTTTGTTCATCTGCTTTCACAAACCATGTCTCCGCGCCATACACCATTACAGGCCTCATACACGTTGCATAGATCTTTCCTTTCATTATTAATGTCAATCTTGCTTGTCTACACAGGATGTCCTTCAACTCATTAAACCTCTTCCATGTCCAAATTGTCTCTAAGAAAGGAAAACGAATATACCCTTTCCAAGCCAAAAACACTTGCTCATCACCATCATCATCAGCCTGCTGCTCGCACATCCTTTACATTTTATACTTTCTCTCATTTCACTTCCAAATAGCTTCACTCCATGACAACTTGCATGTATCCACTTCATACACCCTTGACAAACCGCAGCATTTGCCCTTACTGTTTTCCCATATACACCACAACGATACAGTTTTGACTCTACAATTATACCCCTTTCCTCCTCAGTCACCACACTTTCGTCTTTTCCATATTCACCTTCAACCCTCCTCTTCTAAACGCTTCCTTCCAGGCTCTAAATTATTCTTCCAACTCATTCATGCTTTCGGCCATCGAATCCAAGTTAGCAGCATAGAGCAAGTCGTACAACAGTCGTTTTCTGCAATTTTCAGTCAGGGCATCCAGAACAATTGTAATAATGAATGGTGATAACACTGATCCTGGACGTACTCCAACTCTAACAGGAACCTCGTCTGAGTGGCCACCACTAATTTTCACCTTTATCTTCATACCTTCATACATTAAACACCAAGGTGTACAAATTAACAGTATATGCTGCCTATTTTACAGATGTGAATCTGGACGATACAGTCCTGAACAATGTACTGGCTTACCCATTCGATTAAAAATGTGCTAAATTGCCATGTTGACACAGAAGTTTACTGGTTCTGTTTTTGAGTCACCAGTGGTCACTTATGCCATCTGGCTTTTACCATGACAATTTACCAACAATAGTACCTGAAGCAGTTATGAGGTCATATTCAATGTTTTAATTCACATTAAAAATGACTAAAAGCTTGATGTGTTAATTGACCTGGAGAAGGATGGTGAAATAGGGGTTGAGATTGAAGAAAAAACAAGAGGACAGTCAACAAACAAAGTAGTTTAGCATATGAAAGAAGAGATTTACTGCATCCCTTTTCTATCAAATTGGGAACTTGAAAAGAAGAAGTGAAGGTTTAATTTCATCAGCAAAGAAAAAAAACAAAATAAATTGGTAATGTATTAAAGATGAAACTCCTCTTTGGCAGATATTATGAACCTACTGCAATCCAGATGTAGGAACAATGCATGAAAACTATGTCATACTGATTGTGTTAAGGAATCCAGTTTTTTTATTGATACAGAAAACTATATTTCAGGGGCAACTCTTGATGGTGAAATTACTGATAGTTCAATTGACATAACTGAAGTGAAATGTAGTAAGAAAAATAGGCATCATTATCCAAAAGCTATATGTTTTGCATTAAAGAAATTCATGCTTGCTTTATAATGCTGAGGCAGACACTATAATAACAAACAAAAACCATGCATATTATAAGCAAATATAGATGCAAATACCCCACCACACAAACATAGTGTGATTTAATATTCTATACCAGTAAAGGAATGATTTCAGGTAGAATATACATGATGTCATTTTGAGAGAAACTGAAAAATCAAGTTGTTAATGTCTACTTCAATTACATGCTTGATGAAATTGTAGTAAGTTGTTCTGATTCATAAAAATACTGGCAAAAAATTAACATCTATTGCTTTTACTTAAAATTTGTTGTTATATTGGGGTCCTAAAGACTTACCTTTCAGATGGGATATGAAAAATTTGCTAAAAGACAGTAAACATTTATTTTCTGGACCAAGGATTCCGCTATAGCCAAAGTAATAACTCCATCAAAAATATGATAACATTTAAATCTCACTATCATGCTTGTGGTATTAGCGTAGTGGCGCATCCCCCGGGTGGCGGATGGGAAAAGTCCTCAGATTACTGGGGATTGCACCGAATATGACCGGAATAAGGTGCCGTGGACCAAATACCACCGGGAGGAGTAGAGCCCCCGAATATCGAGTGTTACCTTCCTCGTCAAGGTGCAGTGTGCTGGGCCCACCAACGCGTGGACATGTCCCGACACTCACTAACTCTACCCCTAGCGCGGGCTAAAAGGGGAAGATGATGTAGCAGGAGCATTGGATTTGGGCATGGTGGAGGAACACAACAGTGTCAACGGTGTGCCCAGACTAAGTCAAGAGCTAGTACCGAGGTCTAACCTAGGAATGGTCCTGCACTGCCCCAGCCATGGGTTAAATGACATTTCACTGTGCTGAAAACTGTGCTGCCTTCAGGCTCTGCCAGCCGGGTGAGAAAATTGGCAAATATTAATGAAATGAATCTCGACCAGTCTAGCAATATGGTGCACAGCATATTTATCAGTTAGAGAAGAAATATCAATCCAAGCCCACAATAGAAGTTTATTCCTCGCATCCTCAACATCATACATTAAGGTTTTACTAATATCTAAAATTTGACAACCTACATAAATGGGTTTATCATATTTAATGATCGTTTTAGTAAAATTAAAAATGTTTATTTTTGAGTTTGAAATTTGTTTTGGTGTATTGTAATTTGGTTTATGAATAAATTTATTTATTTTTTAAAGTCTCTGGGTTATAGTTGTCATTTAAAATTTCTAGGGAGCATCTTTTCCTAACGGTGCGTTATTCATGTTTTTAAAGAAAGACAATTCAAATGGGTTCCTTGTTGTTTTTTTCTTAAATCAATGTTATAATCAATATAACTTTTTAACCAATCTAGATTGATTGAATGAAAGTACTCTGTGAATCTTTTTTATTTTTAGACCATGTTGAACTGCTTGAATTAAATTTTGCTCATTTAAAATGTAAAATTTTTTATCATTCAAGTTTGGTACTAATTTATTATCAATCCGTTCTGGTAAGAATGGGTAGCCATTATGTGATTTATGAAGTTCTTTTTCAATACTCTATGTCTACTTCAAAAACATGTCCACAATCTTCTTCAAACCTAGAGTTTCCATCTAAAATTAGAAAATGTAAATGATCAATTTGTTCTCTTGTAAGCCATCTAAAATTACCAGTAGGTAAAGGTTGACTTATTGCCCATCCATAAAGGTTGTTTGCATCATAATATTGTGTGTAAGAAGACCTCAATTCCTCATTGTAATCTTTTAAATATTTATTATTTGCTTCTGCATACTTTTTAGAAAGGACTGTACTGATCCCACTGCGCATTTGATTTTCAAAAAATTCTAAGATATTGATGTCAGAAATTAATTCTAATAAAATGTTTATCTTTTCAAGCATAGAACTCCAAGCTAATCCAGGTAAGGTATAAAACCATATAGGATCTAAGTTATAATAGAGATAACATGTCTTCCTAAACTTTTCGAAAACATCTGATTAAGGAAGGACGTCTGTTATCAAATAGAGATTTAAATATTGGGCAATATTTTTACAATTAAATTGACTTACAGACATTTTGTGCATGATTGTAATCTTCAACGGAAATAGATTCTAGTCTCAAAGATGAATAAAAAGATTCTATCGGTGGAAGCTTTTCTTCCTCTAAGTTCTTAATGTCATTTAGATACTCATATGGAAAAATACCTTTTTGCTTTAATAATGGATCCGTTGAAAATTGATTCAAATGAGTCCTTTCATTCCCTAAATTTTGAACCAATGCGTCTAGGGAAGAAGACATAAATCTAAAAGAATCTAAAAATCTTTATTCAAAATGTTTATTGTAAGATTTATTATCTTTAATGTAAGATCCTACTAAAAATTGTAGTGAAAACGAAATATAATTGTCAGTGTTTGTAGGTAAATAAGAGACTTCACAATTAACAATATTAGAAAATTCTTTTACAAACAAACGAAAATCATATTTTGATGCATTATGAGAAAAAATGGGAATAAAATTAGGTTCCTTAGTTTTAAATTGCATCCATTATGAATATGTCCTCTAAACGTTTTAGAGGACATATTCATATATGATAGTTTCCAGCGACATGGTTTAAAACTCAATTTGTCAAAGACAGAGATTGTGGTTCTCAGCAAGCGGAAGATAACAACAAACATTTCATTGAACAATGTCACCATCAAGCAATCATCCACCTTCAAGTACCTAGGCAGCACAATTTCAGAGACGGGACTTATAGATGTGGAGATCAACGAAAGGATAAAGAAGTTTTCGCAGAATGTTGGTCTGCTGTACCGCCTCCTCAAAGACAAAGAAGTTCCTACAAAAGCAAAACAGATAATTCATTCAGGAATCCTCAGGCCTATCCTGCTATATGGTTGTGAAACATGGACAATCAACAAGAACAACATAAGAAGAATTGTAGCAGCGGATATGAAGGTTGTCAGGATGATCAGCGGAGTGACCAAATGGGACAGAAAAAGAAATGTCGATCTATGCAAGAACATCAGCATATTGCCTATTGACGTGAAAATCAAGAACACTCAAATACAATGGTACGGACATATCAAGAGGAGACCCTCAGACCACCACTTGTCTCTAGCCTTCAATTACGCAGTTGAAGGCACTAGACCAAGTGGCCGGCCACGAAAACGCTGGCACCAGTACCTGTCTGAATACCTTGCAGAGAAGGGCACCACCTGGCAAGAGGTCAACGCGACTGAGCTCTACCTCGACCGTGGCAGATGGTCATCCCTGACGCATCCTCGCTGACAGGCAACCGCCTACTCTGGAGTCCGGTGAGAAGAAGAAGAAGAATGAGCAAAAATGGGAATAAAATTAGGTTCCTTTAGTTTTAAATTGCATCCAATTATGAATATCTCCTCTAAAGTTACCTGTAAAATGATCATGATCTATTACAGGATTATCTACTTTATTTTTACAAATGTAACATATTGTTTTATCAATTCCTTTCGGTGGAACTGGCACATTAAATCATTTATTATTTATAAAATATGTATTTTAAATTGAATTAGGACTTAATACTAATCAAGAGACTAAATGCTTCACAAAATCTTCAGAACAATTAGGTCCATAAAATAAATAGCTTTCATCTTTTTGAACTGTTGATACAATATTATAAGAAACGGCAATCGGTATGTACTTCATATGTCCTTCAATATCTTTTTCAAATGTACACTCAAAATCATAATAAACTAAAAATGGATGCTTTTGCATCGCAATTTCTTTATTAAATTTTAAATATGTATTAATTAAAGCTTTAGAGCCTTTATTTGTTATACAAACTCTTAAATGATTATAATATTTAAGACATGAAGTAAAATAAAGGAGACGTCTATAACAAATATATTTTCTTCCTTCATGAGTTGTAAGTTGCTTTGAAACTAATTTATGAAGATATCTGTTACCAAAGAATAATGATTTTGATAATAAAATAGGTTGACTAATCTATTGTAATTATTAGAGTCTTGAATGTCCTTAGAATAATACTGAATGTTAGTTTTATCTATGGATTTATCTTTTAATTTTTCTAATAAACTTTTATAAATGAGGTCAACATGTGAGCTTATTCTTAACGGGACTATGGAATTATCTTCCAAAGTATAGATATTTATAACCAAATTATTACTTTCTTCAAATTTTGTTATAGAAGAATCAATTGGAACTGGAAATACTACATCTGTTGTATTTAATCTTGTAATAAATCCTTCTTAACTTTCCTGTCTATATGCATTGTTGTCTACAGGATATAAAAATGCTAAAATAGAATAAAGAAAGCATTTGTTGTCATTATTTTTTATATTTAAAACTGCATGTTTATGTTTTATAAAATCTGGTAATTCAATATATGAAGAACCTGAGAATACTCTGTACTTTGAAACATTAATATTAATTGTATCAATTGAGTCTAAGATCCAAACATGGGGTATGCGGGCCCATGGGCCTCAGGGTATAGACAACCCTGCCCTGCATAGTCTCCGGGTCGCCCTTTGGCAAGGCGTAGTACTCGGTTTGCCACCCCTCCCGGTGTTACGGACCCTTAAATTCCTGTTGGCCCGTCCTGCCTGAGTCGGGCGGCGCATTCCTGGACGTATGAACTTCCTCTGAGGTCACCGGTCAGGAATAGCCACTCGCTGCCTTGCGAATAGGTCCATTTGGGACTAGGCACACCGCCGATAACTGTGGTTGGCGTCAGGAAGGGCATCCGGCCGTAGAAAACAAACCGCCAAATGAAATATGATGCGGATACATAGTCAAATCTTCATACCGGATCGGTCGAGGCCCGGGTTACCAACGACCGCCAACATCACTATTGCGCAGGGTGATGCTGAAAACTATGCTACTGCGGAAAAGAGGAAGAAGAACAGAGGAGGAAAGAAAAGGAGGAAAAAGAAGGAGAGAAGGAAGGTAAAAGAGAGATCGTTATGGTTTTGTACACTCAATGTAGGAACAATGAATGGAAAGGGAAGGGAGATTGCAGACTTGATGGAAAGGAGGCACATAGACATCATGTGCTTGCAGGAAACTAAGTGGAAAGGGAGCAAGGCAAGGCACCTCGGAGATGGCTACAAGTTGTTCTATCATGGGATTGATAACAGAAGAAATGGCATTGGAATAGTCCTAAAGGACGCCTTACTGGAGAGCGTACTTGAGGTAGAAAGGATATCCGACAGGGTAATGAGAATGAAGCTTGAGGTAGAAGGGCAAATGATGAATGTGATCAGTGCATATGGGCCACAGGTTGGATGCCCGCGAGAAGAGAGCGAAGACTTCTGGAAAGACATGGACGCAGCCATCCTGAGAGTACCGAGAGCAGAAAGGAGTTTCATCGGAGCGGATTTCAATGGACATGTCGGAGAAGGGAACAGAGACGATGAAAGTGTGGTGGGAAGGTATGGTTATGGCAGGAGGAACGAAAATGGGCAGCACATTGTCGACTTCTCAAAGAGAACTGAGATGGCCATCCTGAATACATACTTCAAGAAAAAGGAAAACCAGAGAGTGACTTATAAAAGTGGAGGAAGATGCACGCAAGTCGATTATATAGTCTGCAGAAGGAAGGATCTGAAGGAAGTTACTGATTGCAAGGTACTAGGTGGAGAGAGTGTAGCTGCACAGCACAAGGTGGTTATTTGTAACCTCACCATCAAAACAAAGAAAAGAAGGAAGAAAATTGTAGAGCCGAGGATAAAGTGGTGGAAGCTAAAGGACCCAGAATGCCGGAGAAACTTCAATCGCGAGCTATTGGACTTGGTTAGCCCAGAAGCAGATGTGCTCAGTAATTGGACAAGTACTACTGACAGAATACGAGAAGCAGCAAAGACAGTCTTGGGGGTAAGCAAGGGGCGTCAGAAGAGGGACAAAGATACTTGGTGGTGGAATGACAGAGTGCAGGATAGTATCAAGATGAAGAGAGAGGCAAAGAAAAAGTTTGATCATTCAAACAGTGAGGAGGATCGGAGTGAATATTGTGAAAGAAGGAAGAAAGCAAAGCGAGAGGTAGCCAAGGCAAAAGAAGTAGCAATCCAAGACCTTTACAACCGTCTTGACACAAGGGAGGGTGAGAAGGAGCTATACAGAATTGCAAAACAAAAAGACAAGGCTTCCAAGGACATTCAACATGTCAGAGGCATAAAAGATGAGAACGGACGGCTACTCACAAGGGAAGAGGAAGTATTACAAAGATGGAAAAGTTACTTTGAGAATTTGATGAATACCGAGAACCCAAAGGAAATGAGGGAAGAGACTCAAGAGAAAAAGGTCCGTGGAGTGAAGAAGATAGACATTGGTGAAGTGAGAAAAGCACTGAAGAAAATGAAGAATGGGAAGGCAGTGGGCCCGACGATATTCCCATTGAAGCGTGGAAGGCGCTAGGTAGACAAGGCCTGGAAATACTTACCAATGTCTTCAACCAGGTACTTGCAGGTACAGATGCCAGCTGAATGGAGGAAAAGTGTACTGGTCCCAGTATTTAAGAACAAGGGAGATGTGCAGGAATGTGGTAATTATCGCGGAATTAACCTGATGTGTCATGCAATGAAGCTGTGGAAGAGGGTTTTGGATCCAAGGCTGAGGGCTGAGGTGGATATCTGTGCACAGCAGTATGGGTTCATGCTGGGTAGGAGTACATCAGATGCGCAATTTGTACTGCGAATGCTAATGGAAAAGTATGGGGAAGGACAGAAAGAGCTTCATTGTGTGTTCATCAACTTAGAGAAGGCGTACGACAGGGTCCCGAGGGATGAGTTATGGTATTGCATGAGGAAGTCTGGAGTAACAAGACGTATGTGGAAATGGTACAAGATATGTATAAGAATAGCATGACTGCAGTACCGAGAGCCACTGGATTGACTGATTGGTTCGAGGTGAAGGTCGGCCTACACCAAGGCTCAGCCCTAAGCCCCTTTCTGTTTGCTATCATTATGGACCAGTTGACGGAGGATGTGAGGATGGAGGAGCCCTGGACCATGCTGTTTGCAGATGATATTGTGCTATGTAACACGACGAGAGATGAAGCAGAGGAACAACTGGAAAGGTGGCGGAACGCCCTGGAGAAAAGAGGCATGAAAGTTAGCAGAGCTAAAACCGAATATCTGGTCTTGAATGGGAGAGGGGACGAAGAGATAAGAATGCAAGGAACGATAGTCAAGAGGGTGGACGAATTCAAGTATCTTGGGTCCACAGTACAGAGCAATGGAGGCTGTGACAGAGAAGTGAAAAAACGAATACAG
>RDPX01000039.1:2856699-2869478 GCA_003991215.1 Morbakka virulenta
AGTCAAGACTGAGGTGGTTTGGACATGTGCTCAGGAAGAGAGGAAGAGTATATAGGAAGGAGAATGCTGGAAATGGATATACCTGGGAGAAGACGAAGAGGCAGACCGAAGATAAGATATATGGATGTGATTGAAGAGAACATGAGAGCTGCAGGAGTGCAGCAACATGAGGCAGCAGACAGAGCGAAATGGAGGAGACAAATCCGCTGTGGCGACTCCTAAAGGGAAAAGCCGAAAGTCAAAGAAGAAGAAGTGTAAGATCCAAACAGAATTTTCCGTATCTTTCTCAAATATTTTTTTTATCGAGATCTTTAATAACCGATTCAATTTTAATGTCATTATATATTGAATAATGTTTTGATCTTACATACTGTTGTATCCAATCTTTCTTTATTGGTGAATAAAATGAAACTTTAAGAGCTACACTGATTTTATAAGCTTTAAAAGGCATTATTTTACCTTCTACTTTTTAAAAATATTTTTGTAAAGTTTTTTCAAATTCTTCGTCATAATTAAAAGATTCAACATTAAATTTGTATGATAGAATTTTGCTCTGCAAAGCATTTTGGAGCCTTTTTCCAACTTGAAAAGGCTTTTTGGTGATGTAAAATGCCTCTTTCTTTCCTTGGTCTCAAAGATTACCTTTAGCTTCTTGAGCTCGCCAATAGTGCCAAAGTACAGAATCCTTTCTCAACGTAAAATAGAAATTGTAAATACCCTTCAATAGTGTGGCCGGCGATTTTCTTGGCAAAGAAACCTAATCTGGGGTTCTAATGTAGTCAGCTTCAGGGGAACATAACAGTTTTTCAAGAACGCTGATCTGGCGATGATGAGTGGAAGGTTTTCCCATACAAGTTTCTTAACAAAATGATGCCAAAAATTGGCTCATTTTTTGACGTTTTTAAACCATCATAACTTTACAAGTACTGAACGAAATTTGATGATCTACCTCGCATTGGAATTGCATGAATCAGCTCTTTCTATTGCAATGAAACTCAAGTTTCATAATAAAATTTCAAGATTTCAAGTTTCAAGATAAAGTTGTTTAGTTCACCGCGTGTGATGGCAGTGTACTAAAAGAACCTGAAAGTACTACTTGTTTCATCATCACCGTCAAATTTTATGTCGAGATATATTTTTGGATTCAAACATAAATCTTCTACTTGTGCCAAAAAAAGGAATTTCTCCGATTGATACAAAATGGGGATCAAATTTCATCTGATAAAGTGAACGGTAGAATTCTTTGGAACGTTAAAATATTTATTGATTCAACTGGAAGCCTCTCTACGTTTACTTAGCTTCCTTGCTTTTCACACGTATTAGGTCCGACTCCCCTTTATTTGCTGAATTCCAGTTCTTTGGAGAGCATTCGTCTTTATTTTTATGTTTTTATGTCTTCTGTGTATTGAAGCCCATTGGGAGCGGATAGAAACCGTCCATGGGTGTATAATCTTGTTCTCTGATTTATATGTTTGTAGTTATCATACGGATATAATAAAAAAAAGAAAAGAAAGACCATTTAGCCCCATTTGAATTTTGACCTGAGAACCCTACGTAATCAAATCTTTTACATTAGAAAAGAGATTGAAGTTCAGACTGTCACCAAAAGCTGCAAAGGTCATCAGAAAAAAGCAATAAAAATAAAACAATATAGAAAAACTTAAAAATCTGTTAACTCACTTTGTGTCGTAATGCAACCATGGATATTGCACAGGAACGTATTCTTGTGCCTGCTTTCGATTTTGGAAAAGAAATGTTTGAAGGCGGTCGAAATTGTTCATAACTTATTTGCTGTTCAACGCTAATTTCTTCTTGTTGTACTCAGACCTGGTTTTTTTGACGACGATGGTCTTCACTTAGGCTGGGTGTTATTTCATCTTCCACCTTAGCTTTTTCATGTTCTCGTACATTACTTTCTTCGTTTTGTCTTTTATTACTTTGTTTTAAAAAAATCTGTCCCTCGCTTTGTACTCACTTTCTGTTACTGTTAATATTTTCTGTCATTCCGCGTGCTTCAACATCTAACTCCGAACCCACAGTGAAATGCAAAGACAAACTTTTCCGGAGCAATAGGTATTATGCATGACGTTCCATTTAGAACGTTCCATTTAGAACGCCATACTATTTTGCCAATACAAAATGAAATGAATTCAATGGAATGAACTCATTATTAAAATAATATTCACAGAATGTCAACAGGGTAATGAAATCAACAAAAGATCAAATTGAAAATATAAATATTTGCTTGTATGTTTTCCTTTTAAAATTGGATTCAAACATTCATTACTATTTAAAAAAATTTCATTAGTTAGAAAATATTGATGGGTCACGGCCCTCCCGGCCCCTCCGGTGTCACGGGCCCTGTATTCACACTTCATTTAGAAATATTCTGATAGTTTTGTGCAAAACAGGTTTTCAATGTGAAACTTAAAACGTTTTTTGGCTTTGAAACAGGCTCCTTGATTTGGATGGAAGGAGGCACATTTGCAGGTTATAAATAGATAAGTACCTATTTACCAATACCTTGGTTATGCTAAATCAACTTGCCCAAAATGAAAACTGTTGCACATTGGTGACCTTGGCATTCAAGGTATGCTGCTAACACAATGCATTTATCTAATTTCCCTTCCATTAAAAACAAAATTTGGTTTAATGAAACCATTTGTTAATTAGTTAATTAATTAGTTAGTTAATTAGTTAGTTAATTGATTAGTTAGTTAGTTAATTGATTAGTTAGTTAGTTAATTAATTAGTTAGTTAATTAATTAGCTAGTTAATTAGTTATTTAGTTAGTTAATTAGTTTTTAGTTAATTAGTTATTTAGTTAGTTAATTAGTTATTAGTTAGTTAATTAGTTATTTAGTTAGTTAATTAGTTAGTTAGCTAATTAGTTAGTTAGTTGATTAGTTACTAAGTTAATTAGTTAATTAATTACTTAGTTAATTAGTTAGTTAGTTAATTAGTTACTTAGTTAGTTAATTATTTAGTTAGTTAATTAATTAGTTAGTTACTTAGTTAATTATTTAGTTAGTTAATTAATTACTTAGTTAGTTAATTAATTACTTAGTTAGTTAATTAGTTAATTAGCTAGTTAATTAGTTAATTAGTTAGTTAATTAGTTAGTTAAACCAAATTTTTGGTTGTCACTGGCAATAGATGAAGTGGTGTCCCTGTTGAAAGCTCGTCATTGCGTTCTGTCCAATGTCATTCTGTTTCAGTTACTGTTGGGTAATTTAAAAAACAAAAAAAGAGATGTTCTTCACTGGGCATTTAATTATTTTGACATCTAATAACACGTTGAAATCCAAATTCTATTGGAGTAAACTTAATTTCTTTTTTACCTTAAGAGGTCCAGCAGCTCACCAAATCTCTTCTGTCTGTAAATGATACAATTAGGCACATGGGCCCTTGGAAAGAACACAAATCTTAACTTACCCGCGTCTTTTGATTGATTTAGCATCTTTCAATTCACCAACAAAGTGAGGAAGTTTAAACCAAGGGTTAATTTCACTTTAGTTGGAGCTCTTTCTTTAGCTTTTCAAACGTTTGATCAGTTCTCTTCCTATCAAGATGAGAAAAAAATCAAATTTACCTTTAACATCAATTCAATGCAAGATCAATTCAATACAAAAAATTTAAAACAAAAAATTCTATTTATGTACCCTTTGAAATACTTATTTTTGGTTGGTTAATTAAATGGGAGTCTTATTTCATAGGGTAGAAGTGATTTATAATTATTTCAAAAACCTGGGTTTTGTAAATCTAGCCTTGGAATTTAAAATTTGATAGCATATCTCAATTGACATGGGTTGAGGTAGAGTAGATTATCTTGAGAACAGAGGAAAGGGGTTATACACTGTTCTACAGATTAACTAAGTCTCATTTCAACACTGATTTATGGAAAAGATACCTAATGAAAATGCAAGAGGGATGCTTTTTAGCCTGAATGGTTCATATTACAAATAAACAATCACTGACTGATCAAAATCAAAAATAAACAAAAGTGAAAATAAATAAAATAAATTTTCAGTGCAACAATGGTAACAAAGTGTTTCAACTTTTGGCCCTAATTAACACGTGCAGTCAGTGACCAACACGTACTATTTACAGAACACATTTGCTATTGTTAATGAAAATTCCCTGCAGCCATTAAGCTGGGAAATTAAAATCTAGATTCTTGATGAGAAGTGTTGACATGAACACCACTGACCAAGATGGCAAAACCTTGACGCAAGTCATCAAGTTCAAATGCCTTGGAGTTACCCAAGTGAAGCTGCAGCCCAGTGAGAATTTTTCCCAACTGGTCTGAGTCAAGCGGGTAAATGGTTACACATGGACTTCTTGTCTTCTTCGCTTCCTCCCATTACAGAGTGTGCCTTGCCTTCTGTTTCGGTGGAAGGGCACCATGTCTGCGTTTTGGCACTTGCTGAAAGGAATGACAACCGAACCTACATCTAAACCCTTTTGTTTGTTTTTTAACCAAAGGGCCACTAGTGATTGTATTTCTCTATTGCTACATTTCCGTGGCAACTGAAATTGGAGTGAGATTGATTTTTGTTTTAACATGTATCTGTTCCAAACTCTTGTAATAATATAACATTTTGTAATAATAAATATCTCTGCCAGTTGTAAGCAGAATAGTTCTGGTGTTTGTTACGTTTCTCTAACTCGGTCACTAAATCTCATGGTCAAACAGTTAATTTTCAACAGAAGTTCACATCAAATCAGTTATGGGTTTGGCCCAGATTATAATTTGGCAAAAAATTCTGACATGTGTAGGAATTTGTGCAGCATGTGCGAGGGGAAAAATTACCAGTATAATCTAAGACAATCATATGCTGGAAAAATTGAAAGTAAAAATATAAGCAACGTTATATGACCACTGTTGCTATATGGAGCTGACTTGTGGATGCTGAGAAAAATGGGGGAGAGAATTCTTGAGACAAAAGAAAAGAAAATACTAAGTAGGATCAAGGGAGTGACAAGAATGGATAGATTATGGAGTGACAACACTTGTAAAGAACTCAATGTTGTCAAAATTGTGAGCCAGGTATGCAAATCACACCTAAGAAGGTAAGGCCACTTGCTTCAGGTGGGCTATAAAAATGCAGTAAAAAACATGGGAAATGGAGATAGGGGGTAGAATACCAGCAGGGTAATCACTGTGGATGGTCAAAATGGCTTAAGTTATGGGGCTTGCAGGGATAGGTGACATGGAGGAACCTAGAAAATCATGCACTATGGTAGAAGCAAGCACAGAAGCTCCAGCCTGGCAGTAAATCTGGAAATGGAAAAAGATGATGCAATGATGATGTGAAGGTTGGTACTCAAAAGTGAATCTGGGGGCAAATACGTGGTATCCAATGTGTGTCATGAGATTTGATCTCAATAATGGTAAGTTTATGAAAAAAAATTAAACTGTAGTAAACCAAGAAAGAAGCAATAGAATTGTAAGAATAGAATGATACGGTCATTATTCAACTTTAGTTTCAAATACAAGGTTAAGTGATGTATAACCAATATATATATATGTATATGTACATTCTGCATGGGCAAACTACTGGACAAATCAGGTCCAAATTTGCTTCCTATGACCAGAATAAAGGGGGGTCAATATTGTGTGACCCCAAAATTTGTGACATTTATTTTGACCTGCAGGTCTTGGATTTCTTCTTCTTATATGGTCCAGTGGTTTGGTCTTGCATAGCGTACATATATACATACAACTTACACAATGAAATAAAAAATGTGAATCATGTTACAAAATTAACATCGTAGTAGTGGTATCCATTCCTTAAGTGCTGAAAGGATGTAGTTTGCAATCAAATGCTGAATACAGTACTACCACAGATGAAGGATGATGTAGAATTGCAACTGAACCAAAAGCAGCCAGATTTTTAGAGAGAATACAGCATCATATAGATGGTGAAAATATGATTAAACAACCAGCGTCCATTCTTGGACTAGGAAATAAGTTTAACTTTCCAAAATTCATTCAAATATTTAGTGTAAAGATGGGAGGAAAAAGAGAAAATTGGAAATGAATAGCAATAAGAAGGTAGTGATAATCAAATTAAAAACATTATCCAGATTCGTTATTTTCAGTCCAAACATGATAGCGTCACCTTTAAATATGGTGGAGCAAAATCGCTGCTGTTCATATGCAGTCTCACTACTCTGAACATTGAGCCACCATCACCATTTTACAAATTTCACCACTGAATGCCACCCCATTGCAACAAAGTCTAGACGATAGAGTAAGGAAGACCTGACTTTTATAGCCAGTGAAGTAGAACGATTGTTTAAGATAGGTATTATTGAGCCAAGCCGGTCCCCTTGGAGGGCACAAGTGGTTGTCACAAAGAATGATCATCACAAGAAACGCCTAGCGATTGATTACTCACAGACAATCAATCGATTCACACAACTGGACGCTTTTCCTCTACCTAGAATCAGTGATACCATCAATGAATTAGCTCAGTACAATCTTCAGTACCCTTGACCTTCAGAGTGCTTATCATCAAATTCCTTTAAAAGAAGATAACAAGGCTTACATTGCGTTCGAAGCCAAGGGTGGGCTTTATTAATTCACCCGGCTTCCCTTCGGTGTCACTAATGGTGTAGCGTGTTTCCACAGAGAAATGATGCGATTTGTTGAAGATAATTCCTCACTAGCAAGGGTGTGGCTACAACTTGTACTACCAGTTACAACCAAACATGTAATGGTCATGTCAAGAGGTACAGTGGGACTGTATGAAAGGCTGTAACAATGTCTCTCAAATCAAAGAGTCTTAAGATTGAACAGTGGCAGTTGGTCTTGCCAGATCTGTTACATTCCATTCATTCTCTCGTATGCACCGCAACTAATGAGACTACTCATGAGCGTTTCATGAACTTTGCTCGCCGTTCTTCGACTGGTAGTTCAATTCCTTTGTGGCTAGCAGAACCTGGCCCAGTTTATGTTAAGTAGCATGTACGAAACAGCAAGCTTGATCCTCTGGTTGACAAGGCTGATGCTGTTCAAGCCAATGCTCACTATGCTCACATCCGTTATCCTGACGGGAGAGAAACCACAGTTTCAGCTAAACATCTTGCCCCTTTTGGTGAAGTTGAACATCAAGAATAATCCGACTCAACCCCGCTTCCTGAACCTAAGACTTCTGGTGAACTTCCTCCAGACAAAGTGGATCATGTTGATGCTTCTAATCCTGGTTCAAGTGAAAAATCAGAGCCCCTGGTATTGCGACGATCACAAAGAGAGCATCGTCCAGTAGATAGACTCAGTTTATAGAGCCGAGCCGCCATGTTTTGTTGAATTGTAATTAGGGTGTATTTTTCACTGATTGAAGCCTTCTAACGGCGCCAAAAAACCGTTCAGCCCCCACTGCCTTGTGGGTCTTCGGGGACGGAGGAAGGCTACGGAGACAACCCTACAGAAACCAGCAGAAGGCAAGGGGAAACCACTGTTGTAACACTTCTTAAGAATAATCATGGTTAGACAATCACTCTTTATGGTTAACGACGTGAATGGAATCTCATTCGGAGGGTCCTCATCCGGTAGAGATCGCTATGTGCGCCAGATGGTACTCGACCGCCATCAAGTTACTGAGCGCAAATTAACAACGTTTAAAATTTCAACCTGGAATGTAAGATCAATGGCAATGCCAGGTAAACTTGAAAATATCAAAAGAGAGATGGAAAGATTAGAGATTAATGGTATGGGCATATCTGATGCCCGCCTCAAGGTATCCTACCACAACAAATCTGATCATTTCTCAGTGATCCACTCAGGAGGAAGCTCAACAGAAAACGATGTTGCAATGATTTTGGATCCAAACACTGCTAAATCACTAAAAGGATACTACCCTGTTTCAGAGAGAAAGTTTTGTTGCTAAAGCTGAGTGGGAGACATTTTGACATCGATGTCATACAAACATATGCTCCAGCAAGTGACAGTTCTGCAGAAAACATTGAGAATTCTATGAAGACATCGAACAAGCAAGGACTCAATGCAAATCACCAGATATTGTTATTGTACAAGGGGATTTTAATGCCAAGGTTAGGGAAGGAAAAGAACAGAATATAGTTGGACCACACGGCTTAGGCATCAGGAATGGAAGGGGGAGTATGCTAATAGAATGGGCTAAAATGCATGACATGAGTATGACAAATACATGGTATGAACAACATCGAAAAAAAGAGTGAGCCTGGAAGAGCCCAGATGGGCTTACTCACGATCAAATTGATTATATTCTTATTTAAAATCGATTTAGAAATGTGTTAAGACAGGTAAAACGTGCCCTGGAGCTGATTGCTATTCTGATCACAACCCTGTGGTGGCAAACATGAAAATGAAACTGAAGAAGATCAGAACATCCCCCAAAACCGCGAACTTGAATCTGGCAGCATTAAAATGTAATAAAACAGTAAAACAACAATATAACATTGCGGTTTCAAAGAGATTTCAAGCACTAGAATCACTAAATAACATCGGAGAGAAATGGACCAAATTCAAAGAAGCAATTATTTATTCAGCATACCTACCAATGCCTAAATATAAAAAATATAAACAGGCAAATCAGAAGTGGATGAGGGATGAAATCCTTGACATGATGGATAAACAAAGGAAAAATAAGCATATTAAAGAAATATATGATAACCTGAATAAAGAAATCGTGATGAAATGCAAAAAAGAAAAACAAATATGGCTAGATTCGGAATGTCAGAGCATTGAATGAGCGAGGTTTTTATGTCCAGAACTGAAAAAAAACCCAAAAGAGTGTCACAACTCAGCAATAAAAAGAGTGGCACCAACACGGGAAGCATTAAATCAAAGGAAGGGAAGATTATTATGGATAAAGACAAAATCTTGGAAAGATGGTCAGAGTATATTGGGGAGCTATATGATGATAATAAGCCGAAAAAGATAGAAATAGATGTCCATGATGAAGAAAAGCTACCAATACTCGAAGATGAAACGAGACATGCAATGAAGAAAATGAAAGAAGGAAAAGCTACTGGACCGGATGATAGAGCTATAGAAATGATAAAAGCACTAGAAGAGATAGACATTACGACCCTTACTAAATTACTGAATAAATTCTACGACAAGGGTGAATTACCAGATGAGTTAACAAACTCGATATTCATCACATTACCAAAGAAACCGGCAGCTCTGGAATGTGATCAATATAGAACAATTAGTCAGTAACTAAACTACTCCTCAGAATTGTTCTGGCTCAAATAAGGAATAAGACCAAACCAGAAATTTCAAGAGAACAGTTTTGCTTTGTGGAAGGCAAAGAAGCAACAAATGCTATATATGTGTGTTAAGAAATTTAGTTGAAAGAACTTTAGAAAAACAGAAAGACGTATTCATATGTTTTATTGATTACACAAAAGCATTTGACCGAGTGAGGCACTCAAAGCTAATGAAAATGTTACAAAAATTAGACGTTGATAAACAAGACCCAAGTGTCATTCAAAACATATACTGGAAGCAGAAAGCTGCGATCAAGATTGAAAATGAATTGAGTGAATATAAAGATATAAAAAGAGGAGTACGACAAGGATGCGTACTTTCCCTAGACTTGTTTTCCTTATACAGTGAAGTCATAATGAGGATTATAAAGGAAATGCCTGGCATGAATGTACATGAAACATTGATTAAAAACACTAGGTACGCAGATGACACCGCACCGATTGCTGGAAAGGAAGAAGACTTACAAAAACTGGTTGATGTGATTGTTACAGAAAGCGAAAGGATGGGATTATCCTCAAATGAAAGAAAGACCGAAGTGATGGTGGTAAGCAGGAAGCGGAAAACCCCAGATGTTAAGATATATGTTAAAGGAACAAAACTGAAACAAGTTCACAATTACAAATATCTGGGCACTACAATGACATTGGATGGTAGATGCAAAGAAGAAATCAGAAAAAGGATTGGACAACCAAACACAGCATTCAAACAAATGAATAACATCTTTAAAGACCAAAAGATTTCAATGGACCTGAAGAAGAGATTGTTGGAATGCTACATAGAACCGATCCTGATGTATGGGTGTGAATGTTGGACAGTGGACAAGAACATAAGGGGAAGACAGGAGGCAACAGAAATGTGGTTCCTGAGAAGAATGATGAAGATACCTTGGACGGATAGAAAGACGAATGAAAAAGTGTTGCAAATGGCTGAACACAGAAGAAATATTATAAACAAGGTAGAGAGAAAAAAGGGAAAATTTTTGGACATGTAATGAAAAGGGACTGTCTGGAGAATTTGGTGACATCAGTTATGATCGGAGGAAAGAGAGCTCGTGGAAGACAGCGGATGAAAACTCTAACTGGTTTGACAGCCTGGATTGGAAAGAAAACCGACGAGACTATCCAAGCAACTGCTGAGAGAGTGAACTGGAGGATCATGATCGCCAACGCTTTTAAGCAGGGCACATGATGATGATGAGCAAAATTTTATAGAGTTCTATCATTGCTCTAGACTATTATCCCTCCTAGTAGGCCAATGTGATATGGAAACAAGTTCATGCTGAGAAATTCTGCCTACCAGGAAGTACCACTGAAAACATTAAACACTTAACAGGGGTGGATCCAGCTTCACAGCTCTTGCCTTCATTTGTTTTGGTTGCATGTCAAAAGAATCTCACTTTTGACAACTGATTCTCTGAGATTGTTGCAAAAAAAGTTATGATGATGTAAACTTGGTGAAAAATTGACTCTGAACCTGAATAAGTGGCAGCCTGTTAAGAAGTCAGCTGATGTGTATATGTGGTTTAAGATCTGCAAAGGACTATGCAGAGAGCAATGTTGTAAACCTTACTGTAGCTGAACTGTTTCCAGAATGAGCACTCTCTTAACAACCCAATGCTCCTGAAGAGAAGCTGATTTTTTTTTTTTCTGACACAATACCTTTCATACTTTTTCTTTTATTGAAATGAAAGATTATTGTATTATGCACTTTGATAAATAGTATGCTATCAAATGGGAATTTAACCACAGATCAAATCTTGGAGTGAATACAGTATTACACCAGAAGAGTGACTACTATTTAGAAACCCAATGTTGTCTTGCTCTTTTCAGAGATGTTCTTTTTAATTAAATAGGCCTTTTTCCTGAAAGTACTTTGGAGATTAACAAACATGGTCCTGTCCATTGTTGCCTTGAACAAATCAAAAGTCTCTTAAAATGTGCATTAATAAAAACTCACTTTGATGGAAAGCCTGTCTTCTTTTCATTACTGGCAGGAAAGGCATACACTTTGCTATTGGGCAATCCAATACCAGACAAGAGGTGTCTTTTGTTAGTAACATTCTTCCCTGCTTCATGCACTTTGCTGTTTTAAGTGCCTTGAGGCCCAGTGCATCAATTTATTTTATCAAAGATCAAACTTCGGAAAGCAAATCCATCATCAGTTCATTTCAAAAAATATTATATTACCTAAACTGTAACTTCTGCATTGACAAATTTGATAAGAGTCGGTGAATAAGCCAAGACCACAATACAGTACACACAGAGCTGTTGCTACAGTTATTCTGGTTCCAACCATTAATCATTGGTTTCAACAACAATCACCAAATGGCAAATATCACCTGATACCACAACAAATTATGAGCAACAGTGTAATTGACCTTTGCACAAAATTTATATTCAACGTATGCTGTTTGGCTTGATCATAAAGATATAACAATTCTCTAGTTATTATCTCATAATATCTCAGTAATCTGTTGTTTAAACTCAAACGCAGACTGGATATAAACACAGAGAATAAACTAGAATGTACTAGAATGATCTATATTGGTAGTTGTTTACAAGTTAACTTAAACTGTTGATAAACAACTTGTTTTATGTTACAAGAGTGAAAGCCTAAATTTTTATAACAAGGAAATTACGCAATTACAATTACACTGCTAAAGTGTTTGTGGTTTTTGGGGCCTTGGCTACCATCCAAGTCTTTATTCTACTGCCACCACTGAGTGGTGAAGTTTAGCAATTTTCTTACACATTCCCTCACATTTATTAAAAAACATTTATAACCCATTCCCTAAAAAAATATTTACCCCTCCCCCCCTGTAACATCTCAGTAGACAGGTAAGAAGCACCACACAATCACTCGGTCTTAAAAACGAATTTAATCTCCGTTCATGTCCAAAGGTACCACACAAAAGCATGTCCTGTAGTCACGTGATATTATGTCATTACAGCCCTCCCTGGAAAACTTTACTAATTATGATGCCAAATTGTGTATAATAACTTCGTTGCTGTCAATAAAGCTTCATGAAAAAAATCAGATTTATTAATGACCAGGAAGTTAGTTTCCACCTTTTTGTCGGCAGTTTTTTATGAGCTCAGAAGTGGGGCAAATGTCAACAAGACAAAAGCAAGAGCAGCAAACCACCACCATTACTTCAAATGCCCTTAAGTGTAACCCTGGTCTTTGGTCTTGCTACAATAAATACATACTATGAGTTTTAAAAACACAGCTCAAACATAAATAATTTTGTTCTTTTGAAAAGTTGACTGTTGCATGTGCAGCTTGATGATGCTCTGGTTCTGCTGCTCTTGATCCAACCCGGTATAAAAAATGCACAAGGTAAAATACAATCGGAATGCACAAAGTCAAATAACACCAAAGACGAATACAGAAGCAGGACACTGACAATTAAGTTGTAGTCAGTGTCCACTGATCACTTTTTAATGTTATCTGTATTGTTCTTTTTGTTATGTAGTTAGTTTAGATAGTATATGACCTTTGTTATATTTTATATTTT